>JBCAUA010337116.1:0-18936 GCA_038406235.1 Peronia verruculata | reverse complement strand
CTGTTTAGCTTACAAATTACATGTATAGGAATGAACGTGGTTGTTATTCTTAAGCCTTTCAATCGTAGTGATCTACGATTAAAGTCTTTAAACGCATTTTCAATCTTCTCCTGGGTGGTTATCTTGGTACATGTATTATTACATGATCTAAAGACGTGACGGAAAAAAATCAGGCGCAGTGCCTGTCTACACTGTCTTTAAGTGTGAGAGTCAACAAAGGAGCGTGAAGAGAGACTAGTGGGAATAGGTGTTGGTGTATTCTCCTTAACGCAAGGCAAGCGGAGAGGGCCAATCACTGACCATTCATGGGCCAGAAGCACAAGAGTGGGTGTGTGTTTGTGTAATCCGCACCAACGCAAGACAGGTGAAGAGAGCCAAGCATCTTCTCAATACAGCGACAGGCCCTCAGGCTCTAGTGTGTCGCAACAAAGCGTCTCTGTCTCTCTGTCCAACTTTTCTTTGTTCTCTTAGTCTTCCCGCTTTCGGCTGTCAGTCGGCCAGGGTGGGCCATTTGGAGTTGACTTTAAGAGAGTTCAATCTCTAAAGGTGTTGACATTATCAGGGGCAAGACTAATGAGAATACAGAGGGAAAAAAACGGGACCGCAGGAGCAGGTTGACTTTAACCGAGAGTTTACTTCAAGCGAGTTGACTTCTCGCGGGTTCTACTGTATGCTAAATTTCAGTAGACAGGTCTTCTGGTACATAAGTGTCAATCTACCCAATGTGTCTTTCAGTGTTTTGGTCTGTTTTTGGATAGAACTTGATTCTTCAAAGGTCTTGATCACTTATATTATCTGCTCATCTATAATACAAAAAGTTAGAGCACTCAGTATGGTGAATTTGTAAAAAATTATGATCAAAGTGTTGTCTATGTTAACTCCACTAACCTCCTCAAATATCATTCACAAGACCAGAATTCCATGTCCCTGGAACATAACATTTCTATCTTCTAGTTTTGCATTCAGGAGACAATTTACAGTCTAGATTGAATGCCCTCACACTAGAATAATATATGAAGTTCACACAACTTTCTTTTGTGCCTACTGGAATATGGAGACAAGTATTTTTTGTTTCCAATCCAAGAAGGTTACTATATCTAGTTCCATCTTTTCATATCAGAAATTAATCCTAAAACCAGCATGAAGTGACTTACATGTACACCTTAACTTTCCATTACAGATTTTGGACAATAAAAAGATCAATCATATCAAAACATCTGGCAAACATCAACTGAAAAATCTAATTGCAAAACTCGTCTCTAATAAGTTTGCAACATGGTAAAGCTTAAAGATATATAGAAAAGCAGAACATACTCAAACACACCAAGATGAAAAATTAATTTTGCCACTCAAGCAGTGACCATGTATGATAAATCAACAGAATTACCAGACAATAAATGATAGTAATATCCATTTCAATTTTATAAAATTTTTATAAAAAGGCCCTTATTATATTGTAATTGAAAAAATGTTCACTAATTTTGACTACTTTGTTATAAACTAGTATTATACTATGATATGATGCAATGATGATGATCCAGATGCTATAAATCATAAAATTCATGTAAAGTAATTCATGACAATTTAAAAAAAAAAAAAAAGAGAGAGACTTTTGTAATTAAGGCTATCTTCACTTGCTCTTTCAATTAAATCAACTGGGTTCCCTTTTCTACCCTTCACCAGTAACAATCACTACAATTCAGTAAACATGTCATTTCCTTGCTAATCTAAATTAAATGCTATATGATTCAATTTATTTACATGGAAACACATGTATCCACCTGTGCAAAACACTGCTAAAAGTTACAAATAACAAACTTTGTTGGGAGATTAAATTCTACTATATAAAGCAAATATTAGGAATAAGCCCATCAAACAACATTCATGGTATCAGACAGCGAGAATTCAACAATTAACAGACAGCGAGAATTCAGCAATTAAACAACAAAAAAAATGCACTGATACACACAAAAAAATTCCAACTAGCTGGAGCTTCATTAGACATATGACAGGTTCCACAGTATTGGTATTCAAGAGTTCCCTGATACTGACACCAGATCAAAATTTTCACTTAAATCAAACCCCTACATGTGATATATGGTTGAATTCATCTTTTCAAGACAAATTCAGTTATGACAATTTTAGGGTCAGCCAAGCCCCTGGTTACGCAATAATTCCATTTTTTTCATGGTTACTCCCCTTGCTCAGGATTAAAATTTCAAAATAGTAATTAGTTGGATTAAATTGCCTAGACTGAAATCCAAAAGTAATGGCTGCTAGATTCAATTAGTTTTTATTATCGAATGCATTTACTAACAAGGGTTGGACTTCCTTAATTGCAGTTCTGTCCTTAAAAATAAGAAGACAGTTTTACGTCAAATTCACACAAATACATTACCACAGATAGCCATAAATTGAAAAAAGACCCACACGTATTCTCAATAGCTATCATTTAAGAATATTTATTAATGATTGAAAAACAAATTATCATTATAATAATGTAATAGAAAATGTTAAAGGGATCAATAGTGTCAAATGTATATATACATATATATATATAGATCTATATATATATATATATAGAGAGAGAGAGAGAGAGAGAGAGAGAGAGAGAGAGAGAGAAAGAGAGAGAGAGAGAGAGAAAAAAAGGCAAAAGATGTGCATGAATAGAATAGTGTTACCCTGGCCAGTATTAATGCAGACTCTAGAGAATGGCCAAAAACACTGTTCTGCTAAAAGCACGAACAAAACAATTGCCATCGCCTATGATATTGACTGGCAATCTCTCCTCACCATCTGAATGGGACGTCTGTCACTACTCTAACGATCTGATGGAAACCAGCATTTAATCTGTCACTCTTTTCTTCGATCTGAATTTATATCAAAATGCGTTTTTTTTTTTAAATCAAACGACATTGAGCACACTTCCAATGCGAATACAAAAGGTCTGTGATTTCATTTCTGCCTAAACTTCAGTTTTGAGGCTGAAATTCACAACCAAAACCCAAATTATGTTGAATGTGAGTCTCTATTCAGATCGTTAGAAAGGTGTCCGACAAAGTTAGAGAGCAATAAAGGCACAATAAATTGATCTACTTACTGTTTATAACATCTCTGATGAAAGCTCTTTCAAAGAACAATCTCTTCACGATAGCGCGTTGTCCTCCCCAATCCACACATCTTGTGTGACAAATTATAAAATTTTCATAACGTAAGAATCGGATCGCAGACACGATTTCACCTAATGATCTGAATTTTCAAAATGCAGAAAACGGCATTAAATTTTGCTACAAAGTGTCCAAAATGATCGAAGTTCTTTGAAAAGTCGCATAAATTACGTTACTGATTAAAATAAAGTATCACTGAGACTTGAATCAAGAGTGGGCATAAATTCTATTTTTAGCATCATGCCTCTGACAGGTCATCATAAAAGGATCACTTTCATTATGTCATTTCAGGCCAAAAACAAGACAAAGGATAAAAATTCTATGCATTAGCCAACGGATTAGACACTCCACTTTCTCTGTGAGTAGGTTTTCTTTTGAAAAGGTAGCAATTCACTAAAACAACATCTAATTTCATTGGGCATTTTCAATCCGGGACTTTCGTCGGTCGTTGTTATCATGATCTGAATGCATCTTTTATCAATTACGATATTGTTTCTATAATAAAAAGCACCATATTGATTTTAATGTTTCTTTATTGTCTTTTTATTCGAACTTAAGTCATGTGAAAGAATTTTGAGCTGTATATTTTTCATAATACCACTTAGAATTTTCCAGCTGACTTTAGACCTACTTACCGTGGAACCTGTCATACATGTTTCCAACAAATTATTATATAATAAAAAAAAATGAAATAAAAAACAAAAACAAAATCTGCGGAGATGCATCACATCATCATTTCTCCACCATTTTTCTATAACGATGAAAGATAAATTTCTAATTTTGATGATTATCAAAGAAAAGTCAAAAAAAAAAAAAAAAGAGGGGCAAACGGTGATATCCATATCTATCCATAATACAGCTAATGGCGCTCAAAATATAAAAATAAAAATTATGACAATTTTTCTTGCCCGTTTTGTACCTATAACATAAAACAGCAAGAAATAAACTCTTGTTCTTGATCAAATGTTGGGGTCAAAATACCACAAAACCAGTGGCTATGAGTGCCTTGTGTCAAAACTCATGGCTTGTCCTCAGGTACACTGGGCAGCACAGAAAATGAACCACCTCCACACAGGAAACACTAAACAGTAGACTGGTTTTTGACAGACTGTCTGCATTCCAGTAAGAACAACGCGAGGCAAAAATGACTTACACAAGTATAACTGGAGACATTTAATACACTATGTACTGTATACATCCAGCTAAAAAGCAGAATACAGACACTCTCAGATTGTAATCAAGTACTCTGGGTAAGCTTGCGCATCATGAAAGATGATGTACATTCCACTTGCCCGACCAGAGTCATATGGTATTGTTTTCCCTGGTTTGTTGGGAAGAAAATTCATACCTGAAGAGCTTGCGACTGACTCCCCAGTCAATACTCTGGCCTGGAACATTTTACGCTCACCACCAATATCAGCCCGAGCATATCCTAAGGAATAACTGGCATTCTCTGCAAAATATACTCCATTTCCATGTACAGTGGCTGAAAATGAAAATGCATTAGAATGATACAAATATTGTTCTTCAAAGTTCAACTTAAATACATAAGCTAGGAAGTGCGGTGGGAATGGGGTGGGAGACCTTGTCATAGGTTGTGATAAATTGAAATTGAGGCGGGAAGGGGACCTTGATAGTGCCTTTTTACTTCCCATACAGACTTGGAAAAACCCACACCTTTACGATAAAATCAATTTGGGTCCATAAAAATAGGGGCAAAACATTTCATAAACCTTAAGTCCTGAAACAATTTAAAACATTTCCACTGATCAGCTTCTGTATTCAGGACATATCATCCTCTGCTTATCTTTGATGTTTCATTCTCAGGGGGCAAGGATATGCACTACCATCAGTGGGCACTTCCAAAATCTGAGATAGTCTTGAAATATTTAAAAGGCAACAAGATTTGGACTGCAGAACTGGGTATCTTGAAACGCTGTTATTTAAATATGTGTTGTTTCTTGAAAGACAATTATTTAATTATCTATTATCACTAGTTATGCTATTTTTGTTGTATATTGTGAATTTGAGCAATATCATAATGACTATAGGAAAAATAATTTCTTCATAATACTGCTGGACTTACACATGTATTATGAATTGCAAAATGGAGAGGGGATTACACTAGGAGATCTTTAACTTTAATCTTTGATTCCTTATTAGCTCTTCTTATTTCTCTAGCTTATGTTTTGTTTGTTTATTTGTTTGTTGTTTTGTGATTTTTTTTTGGGGGGGGGGGGTAATTTTTCTCCTCTTTTCTTCATCCTTTCACAACAGTCTGTATTTCTCAATGATGCTAATGATATCATACAGAGTTCATTTATGAGATAAGAATGTCACACAGCCCTCATGCAAATATGTCAGCAATTGTCACCAATATTTCTTAAAATTTTATACATTAATTAAGGTAAAAGTCATACTACCAACCACTTGAAACCAAAATCAGCCGTATGTCAAAGTTTGACATCTGCGAATCACAGAACTAAATAAAGTGGTTAAGAGTGGAGCAAAAATCACCAACATGGCCAATATTACTGGTCTCCTTTTTTCTTGTCTTGTTTTCCTCCCTTTTTTTTTTTTTTTCTTTTATGATTATTTTAGCCATATGTATGTTATCATAAAAAAGTGTAATCAAATTCATCTTTAAATCACACCTTAGAGGGCACATGTGGTGCAATGCGATGATTTGGTGATTAAGGTGCATCTCGGTCAAAAAGATATCACTAGAAAGAGCATTTTCTGATCTATATTTTGATACAATTGACAGCTAAGATCTTAGTATTCCTGAATGGTCAGTTCTCTCAAGTTCAGGATGAATTTAGCACATCAGGAATGACATTTTAGGGTTCCCTTCACATCAACAATACTTTTTGCCAGGATGCAGTTGTTTAAGATATGATAAAACCGAGTGAGAGCAAATCAGTTTTTCACACTAAATGTAGTCTCAGAATGACCCATTCTATATAAAAGAAAAAAAAAAATGAAAGAAAACAAACAGTGGACTATGGATGATTCAATGTCAGTTGTGCAGTGAAAATAAGATCAACTCATGTGTGGTTCGACTCATCTGTATATCACATAAGACTACTAAACTAAAAATATAGGCATTATTTATTTGGAATGACTTAGTGTCAGGCACTATACCTGTTACTTTCCCTTAAGCATTCTTTCATCGAGCATCAAATTTGATCTCTTCTATTCCTTTTCAGTAAGATCGACCTAGCTTTTGATTGAATTTTAATACATTATACATGTATAACATTATCAACACCTGTTGTCATCCACCGTTTAAGTTTTACTGTCATGTAACTGATGGTATCCACTACTGCCAACCCAGTTTCCTGAACATTCATTTTCAACACAACACAATTGGAGTACACAGCTTTTTTGTCGCCCTCCACCACCCCAGGAGGTGATTTTTTTTATTATTATTGATAGATTATTTTAACTTTTTCTGTTTAATTCAGAATGTTCAAATTAGTAGAAAACAGTGAAAAAAAAAAAAAGACTTTTTCATACAGTTGCCATGACAGCATCGCCATCTTGGATTTTGGTGTCCCTGAATTGACTAATGTTAAAATCCATCTAGTCCCCCAAATTTCAACAAAACTTAATAAAACTTACTAAACAAATCATTTGATATAATATCTAAAAATTTACGTATTTTAAGCCCTTCCCATGCAATAAAAAATGTTCTATAAATTTTTGAAAATGTCATATAGCGAAAATTCAAATTTCACCATTATTTCAAACTAAAAACCGATTTTTCTCTAAAACTTACTGACGAGATTAAACATGCATAGGGGCATTTTTGGGTTTTGTAGTGAAAATGATGTATGCCAAATTTACTTTCAATCAGTTTTAAAACAAAAAAGTAGATAGCAAAAAAAATGTCCAAAAAAACTGGGTTTTGAAAAAAACTTGTCGAAAGTTTTTTTCAGTGAAAAATTGACATGAAAAGTTTTGTGTTCAGCTTTCAGCTTAGGAACAGCCTTTTTTTACATACTAGCCCTCTTTCCATGACTCCTGTGTCTCTTACTGGGCATATCTTTTTTCAAATTTTACTCCCTGCCCCCCATCATTATAAGAGCCACTTCTGGGTTGTTGAGGGCATCTGTGTCTCCCTCATATCATTTTTGAGTGCAAACCATGAGAGTTTTGACATGCAGTAGACAAATGAGCTATAAGTAGAAGAAAGAAAGCAAAACTGCACTATTTATAGGATGGGAAAGTTCATTTTAGAACACTTACACTACTGATAATTTGAATAATCAGCAAATTTTTCTTGCCTCATAGTGGTCATCCAATGTTTATCCCTGGCACTGGAACTCATAATATTGCTAGAAGAGGTGACAGTCAAGTATTTTTTGCACCCTTTGTTTATATATAATCAAATCGCGATGATCTACCGCCTCATGCTACTGTTGAATGACCATTGGTCAAACACGTTAGAATGGCTTTATCAACTTTTTGATACCATTTTTACATACAGAAAAAGCAGTGCTTTTAAGAGAAAAACAAAAGAGCACATTTTTTTTTTTTTTTAGCAAAATCCATAAAGTGTAGCTAGGTCTGATCTGCCAACTTGCGAGTAAAATTAAGAGAGCCAGGGAAGGATTTTTCTCTTTCGCAACTCCTTGCCACCCTCTAGTCCAGCAAGCAAATTCACCGTCATGAGAAGGACAGAGGCCAACTCCCCAGAGTTTTCCCGGAGAAATGCCCACATCAAATACCACTGACACTACGTTTCCTACCTCTTAGGCAAATATGCATCACACTTTTGTAGTGGAGAGGCGGTGTGCGGTTTGAGTACAAAATGTCCATGGCTAAACAGAGAAGAACATGGATGAGGTGTGAAATGGTGGAGGAGACAATGGCCAGTCGGCCTCTGGTCACACAGTCTGAGGGAGGGTTTAATCCTGTTTAGTGAATCAGTTCGACAGTTGAAGTGTTGAAGTTCACCTATAGTCTTAATGTCGCATGATGGGAGGAGCAAAAATGTGTTGAGATGAAGTGCCACACAAGCTGAGATTAGTTACATCGATTCAAGCATTGCTTTTTACTTCGATCTTATAAGGATGGGGACGAGAAAAAAAAGATTGATTCAATAGTGATTATGGACGAGTCGACGTCAATTCATCAGTTTGATTTTTAGTTCAGTAAAGAAGTGCTGGGACTTATTCCAAGAAAAAAGATCAACTCATTGAAAGTCGACTCATAAGGGTTTGACTCAGATGTAGTCAACTGTATTTTGGAGGGATAGAATTAATCAATTTTTAAGAATGCATATTTTGACCCCTTCAATATATTTTTAAATGTCTCGAAATAGCATTCGGTACCTTAATCACCAAAGTGTTCCTATACAACATGTCTAAAACAAGGGTCATGCTCCAGAAAATTCAGAACTGACCAAAATAGCAATCAACTGCTTGTCTTGCATATTTTAAACCGTTTTTTTGTGCTAGGTTGGTGACTAATGGAAGAACTTTTTTGTCCTCTGAATGATGTGCATATCTCACATACTCTATTCTGACTTTAGTATACCACTCTCTACCAATATTACACATTATATGAATATGTATTTCACAAATGATATCACACCATGCATTGTCATACTATTAAAGCTATTTTTACACATTAAAACTCACCATTTTTCCCACGATAATTACGATTGAATCCATTTTCAAGAATTGCTGGAATAGTTTGTGAGTCAGTTCCATGATACAAGCGTTGCTCATTTTGGTGGCCTTTGGGATTCCGCATATCCATTTCATTTTTCTTCGCTTTGTATTGCTGGTAGAGAGATTTGTTTTGGACTCGTTCCAGCTGACAAAACCAAAAGAAGTTGATAGAGTCATTGCTTATACTTTGCATTCAGCAACTGAAATTCTTCCTGACATCAGAACAATAAGATTCTTGCTTGTAAATTGTACTTCTGAATATTTTATGTGCAGGGGTGGCAAACTGTTTTCACAAAAAAAGTTGAAAAAATTTCCTCTGAGACACTCCCAGCCCCCACTTTTTTTATGCAATCCAGTTTGCTGCATGGCAAGATAACAAATGATAACATCTAATTTATTTGTTATGGGAACTGAGCATGGAAAGGAAATGAGAAGAGAAATTCATTTTGCTATACTGTAATCATATTTTCATTTTACCATAGCTTATGCAAGAGAAGTATGTTTCATTCTATCAATAATGTTTTATCTATGGCAGATTTCAAACTCAAACACACCTTTTTGATTGCATTTCCACCTCCTGTTGCAGTGAATTTCTTGAGTACATCTTTAAATTCCTCACTACCAGATTCCACAGGCACAAGTTTCACATTTTCACCTGGTTTCATATGTGCCCATCGTTTTGGTATGGCAACATCACCTTCAAAGATGAAAATGAAGAAAAAACTTCATGTATCTCCACAAATGAATTTACTAGCTCTTAAACACAGTTCCACTAAATATCAACTATCAAACCAAAATGAAAAGTAACAGGCGCTAAGGTGAAATGAAAGTCTATTCAATGTCCTCGGTTGACCAGATTTTTTATTTCTCTTCAAAGGAGGAGTACTATGAACAGGAACATAAAAACTGAGGATAACAAATTTACTGTATGAGAAACTAACTCTAATTATTAATATGGTCGTTACAATTTGCATTAAATGTTCATCTACACAATACATGTAGCCTAACAGCTACTTACTCAAAAACAAGTTACTTTCATGTCAAAGCCTTAATTCACGGAACCTTTGCTATGCCTATGATGAGACCACATCTCGTGGTCACAATGGCAATCTACTTCCACTTAAGCTTTAAAATTAAGCTGCTTTAGAGCATGTTTGAGGAGGTAGCCTTAACTAATGAAATATTATTGATTCCATAAAGAAAAAGCAATCAAGTAAAGCACTCTTCTAGGGCATGCTTGAAGAGGCAGCCTGTCCGATGAAATTATAAATGGTTCCATGAAATATAAAGTGGATAAGTATTTTCAAAGAGACTAAAGAAGATCAAGTTATCCTTCAGATTGACTAGTTCTAAAAATAAACTGATGAATACTCTTCAACATCATCACTAATTTTTTTTTCCATAGATGCAATATTCAAATGACATATCCTGCAAATACCTTTCCTTCATATAAGTAAGTACAAATTCTAGAAAGAGTGCAAAACATTAAATGTACAACCTATAAAATGCACAAATATTCAATAATGGTGCAGTAAAAAAAAAAAAAATGTATTGTATAGCCAACTGTATAAAAACTATAAAACTATTGCATATACAGTAGAACCCCTCGATAATGAGCCCCTTAACAATGACCTCCCCTCTGTTGTAACTTTTTTCTCAGTGACCAATATATTTCTCTACGTGAAGTACCCCAGAATAGCGACTTCCCCCCAAACGCACTGTTTATAAACAAAATTCCCCACTATTACGACCTTTACTAGGCAGTCTATCATGCACTAGCATCAGCCCCGCGAAACCGAAAACCCAAGAGGGTCTCCTTTCACTTGTAGTACTGATCTTGTACTTCTAGTAGTAGGCCGAAGATAATGCATATTACAGCCAGGCACCTTGTGTTCGCCAGTGCACAGGACGCGCTGCCTAAAAAATCTCCCAGTCGGAGGAATTCAGATATTTTATACTAGTTTTTCCGCATTTTGGCGGCATTCTGAATGACGGTGGGAATGCCGCCGGAGTATAGTTTTCATTCACAGTCCAGCAAGAAAAATGCCTTCTCTCATCTGTTGCTATGGGCACTGGTCCTGCCTGTCACCGTTGCTAAGGCCTCTGTAGACCAACAGTACATGATGTAGCCAAGTCCCGACATGCAGTGTTATATGTTACACCCTGTCCGTCCTGCCCTCATGATAAAAAGTCATTCACGTGCGGCCGTCACTGATGATCTGATCATCGCTTGGTCCATGATCGTTCGTGTCATTCCCTTTTGAACCTATATCTTTGATTAATGGTGATGTCTCATCCTGCCCCTCGCTTAATACTTACCTTACCTTAACTTTTTATACGTCTTTCAACCTCCTCTGTGGTGGTTATCTCGACGGTTCCCTGTTGTTGTTGTTGCTAATAAATTTTTTAAAAAAAGACCTATATTCCTGCATTAAAAAAAAAAAAAATTATTTCCCTATCAATCATTGTGCCTCCCAAAGTCTCCAGCTGGTGTCGCCATCTTTACTGCAGTCTCTCGTCCAGACCGGTGGCAACAAGAAGCCGCGCAGGAGCCAGGTGAGCCCCAGCATTCCCACCCACGAGCCTCGACAGTCTGACCCCGCCACAGACCCCCCCGGCAATCCCCCACATACCCTATATTTGTTTTGACACTGAGTAACACACACTTGCCAACAACATTTTCTTTTACACTCCCTTTGTGATTCTCTTATTGTCGACCCATGATTTGTTTCTTAGCTAATATTTGTTGTATGTTTGCTGGTTCAGAAAGTTATATGAGAAGGAATTAGTTTTGGTGGTACAGATTCAGGTAGCATAACCTGCACATCTAAACAGTTTCTGAGATTACAAATAACATCACAGATTGAGTGACTGGAGCACTGAAAGTTATCTAGAGACATGGACATCTTAACTCTAGACCTGCAAACCAGCCCTGAAGCCCACAGAGCTCTCCGTGGCAAGTTGCCGCCTCCCAATCTGGGCACCCGGTGATAGCGCTTTTGACTTACAACCACTGACTCCATCCAGCCTTCTAAATAGCAAAGTGGACCCACATCAGACCTCTGGCTGACTATTTACTTTTGATATTAATTTTTTGTTAGAAGAGTTTTGCTCAAGGGACATAATGTCAGAACCTATAACCCTGGATAAGACCCCCCCCTCTTATGTGACCTGGTTTTGCCTACATTTTGCAAGGTCTTAATTAAGGGGTTCCACTTCATGGCACGCTTTTTTGACACATGATACTTGAAATTTGTCACCGGTAGATGGGTTGTACTTACATGTCAATTACATAGGGGTCTCAAGTTGGTCACCTCCTGCACACAGACATACCCTAGCATAACTCCATGCACCAAGCCATTCCATGAAGGGGTGTATTGACATTCATGTTATAGAATTTCAATGCAAGCTGTAAGCTATTACCCCTTTAGCCACATGTATTTCGGTCATTCTTAAATCAGACAGGCCAACGTTTCACTTTGCGTGGATACAAAGAAATATGCACAACTAGTCAAATAATGACACAGAATGAGAGCATACCTGAGCTATCTGGTATGTAGATGAATAAATACATAGACTGCTTTCACTTTCATACATGCATAATTATAGCTCACTTTTACCCTCAACAGTTTGAACGCTGATAAATGTGAAACTTGTTGAATGGGCCATGTGGTCAATGGTGTCTATTTGTAATTCAAAATAGAATTATAAAGACTACAGTTGAGACCACTCAAACCCAACTATGATAATCCAAATTTCCGATAATTTGAATAAAAACGAAACAATAGATTTTTTCTTCTCTGTGCCCATTAAATGCCTCTCGCATAATTTCAAAGCCATAGCCGTCAGTTTCTTTCAAACTGAACTGGTCAGAGCCACCACAAAGGCAAAAATTGGCTTTTGTTCTCTCCACATGGTTCCCACCCATGGCAAGAAAAAAAGGAGACAAGGTCGTCGATGGGGCAAGAGGGATTAGCCAATTAATTTATAAACATGTATTGTGAATGTGCCCCACACAGCGGCATTAAGTGGACCTATGTGTTGTGTGTGTGTGTAGGGGGGGGGGGGCAATGTTCGATGAACAGTGATGCCGAGCAATCGATCGACAATCAAGCATCCTCACTGAGCCTTACATTACAGTACAGGTAGACACAGTCAAACACATGCATGTATGGTACTATTACAATACTTGTGTAGGCAACCCTATAAGGCACTGTGTCTGTGTTACAATCACTGTCGGCTTAGTTCTTCTAGCAGCGCCTAGGTCTAGTCAGTTTCTACATTGTGCTCCCTCTTTCACCTTCAGCTGACTAGCTTCATTTTATAGACTAGATCTACATGATGGCTTCCTCTAACCCACTGAAGAGAAAGAGGATGGCTGTTTCCATTGAGTCCAAAATGAAAATGCTGCAGGAAATAAACAGAAGTGCAACGTCCAAGAAGGTATGAAAAGTATGGCATCCCCAAATACACTGATGACGACATTAAAAAATCGGGAACATGTGGGAAAAGTGGTAGCCTCCTCTCCTTTTTTTCTCCATAGGTCATTTGAGAGTTGTTTCCCATGTTAGAAACTGGAACACAAACTCTCATAAATCGAACCCATTAGGATGGTTCTGCAAATTCCATTTAAGCGGACTCAACTGTATATGGTATTATTTATGTTGGATTATAGACTTACAAGGTACTTGAGAGGACTTGAGTACACCATGTGGCTTTGATTTCTGTTCTCCTTTTCCGTCTAACAGGAGTTTATCATTGAGTAGCACAGGCTGACTCATAGTTTTACCAAAAAATATTTCACTGAGTCGTTGAAAGGTCGTGAAATGAATTGCAGCCATGTTTTTTGTTGAATGCTAGTTTGACAAAATTGGGGTAGATAAACTGTTTTAAGTCTCAGTGAATGGCAAGAAATATCACTGATGAGCCAGTCAGTGAATATAAATACTACTGCCATACTACTGAGTAGTGAGTCACCTGTGGTATAAATACCGGCTTTGCAGGACTAGGGTTAAAAAGTGATACAATCATGTGTGGCCCAGACTGGTTTTAGCAAATGAATGATATATTGATACCTATCTGGGTTGTATAATCTCGGCAGATGCCAAGATCGACAAGGAGACCGACAATTGACTCTCAAAAGCCAATGCAGCTTTTAGCAGACTTTACAATGGAGTATGGAACAATAAGCACCTAAGAATTGAAACCAAGATCTCTGTCTACAAAGCTGTAGTCATCCCTACTTTACTGTATGGTTTAGAAACCTGTTTCACCTACCGTAGCAGCATATGACTGCTTGAGCGGTTCCATCAACGCTGCCTTTGAAAAATCCTCAACGTCCACTGGAGTGACTTTGTCACCAATGTCAAAGTCCTAGAGAAGGCATATATCTTCAGTATAGAGACAATGCTTCTAAAGTACCGGCTTTGCTGGTCAGGCCACGTTTTTAGAATGGAGGATCATCGCCTACCATAAATTGCAATGTATGGTGAACTCTCAACTGGTCACAGGGACAGAGGTGCCCCAAAGAAACGTTACAAAGATTGCTAATAGAAATCACTCAAAGCTTGCCAGATTGACATCAATGAATGGTTGGAACTAGCTGCAGACAGAAATGCCTGGAGACACATTATCTTCAAGGCTACAAATGTATTCAAAAAGGAAAGAAGAACTGCTTTGAAGGTCAAACGACACAAAAGGAAAGAAAAAAGAAAAATCGAACACACCCCCTGAAACTACCTTTCCCTGCGCATAATGCCGGAAGATATGTCTCTCAAACACTGATCAAATTCGTCACGAACGTGCCTGCAGACGACGTGGACATAAATCTTCATTCACGAAGCCAAGCCAAAGAATATATTGATAAAGATGTCCCCTTCTGTGCTTTGCACCTTCAGATATTTGCTTATCTCATTTTAAATGAGGATGCCAACCCTTACAGCTATTCTTACCTTTGGTGCGATCGACACGTCTGACTCTGCATATCTCGTCACCTGTGTTGCCTGATTGGTCCAATTGAAATTCTTTCATAACTTTAAAAATGATGCGGTATTGGCGATCTCTTGTATCTGTGATGTCACAGGAGGAGGATTTATTCTTATGTTCTTTTTCAATAATGATGCTCATGCTGTATAGGTAATAAAAGAGAAAAAACAAATTTCCTGAAAATGTGAATCTTCAGTGAGAATGATTGGCAGGTTATTATAAACATGATTTCATTTCAATAAGCAAGAAATTGTTTTACTGCTACATTTTCAAAATGCAGCATATAACAGAAAACGTTCATGAAAAATGTGCATTTAGTTAACACATTATGAAACTCTGGAATGTCCTAAGTGTTTGTGTCCAACATTACATGACAAAAAGAACTCCTCTTCTCTTTCAGGAAGCTAAAAAAAAAATTTAAAAATTCTAAACATCAACACCATCATATCAGTTTTGACTTGATATTATTATTTGATTGTTTCAGCCTTAATTCCTCCTCTTTAAAAAGAGAAAGGCAGAGCTTGGTGTTACTCCCTCATTGGCTCTACAAGGAGGAGTGACCATGCAAACACATTTACTCTCTTCAGATAGTAACAGTTAATTCCAGGATGTCAAATCTGTCCCCATGAAAAAGCAGGTTCCTGGCATACTCTTCAGCACCTTGTAAAAGTAAAGTATTTTGATGGTAAATAATAAATACTGGATTTGGGGCCAAGAGAGAAATTAGTGACAGCCAAAAAGTAGGAAATCCTACTAAAGTAGGAAATTTGACTTCCCTGTTAATTATACGTCTTGCATCCATTTTCTATGCTAAATACCAGCTTTAAGCTAATTATTTCACCCATACAGAGAGAACAAAGAGAAGTCGGGGGAATAAAAAAGAAAAAGGAAACAAAGACACAAATAACTGAGACAATTGTGTCAATGCTGCCAATATTGTTTACTGTTGGTGAAACTTTCAGCTGAATGAAAATGGCTGACTCGGATTTCCAATATATATATAAATGCACACTTCAATTTACATTGATCTTCATGTTGTCTTTTGTATAATATTCACCTATATAAAGGAAATAAATAAGGGGATAGGTTGGAGCAGTCAAAATGACTTTTACAAATCCTTCCACATTTTCTTTCTCTCAGATCTAATACAGTGGAACTCTGATTTAAAGAAATCAAAAGGACCAGGATTTTTATTTCTTAATATCAGAATTTCTTATTATCCACAGAGACCATAAAATAATGGGGATGACCAAAACATTTGACTCATCATCACTACTGATTATTTCCCCTGATAAGCATCCCCTTATGAAGCCTGGGCATGCGTTTTGTACAGCAAAATTACTAACTTTTTTTTTTACAATGAATTACTGAAACTGGTAGGCTACTGAACAATATCATGTGTCAGGTCAGACTGTCTGCTACTGGTAAACTGTAGTCCAATACCATCCTGTCGCAGAGCCCCTAGCTGTAGGTGAATAGACCCACTGCCTTACAAGTGTCTTGAGAAAGACAAAGGCTAAGGAAGTAAACCCTGAATAAAATCTGGAGGGAGCCCCTAAGGTGGTTAGTCACCTTTCTTCCCTACTTTCTGGCAACTCCTGCAGCTGCACTGATATCAAACTAATTTGCTTCATCCTTTCCTCTGGACCCGTTCAGTAAGGCTGAGAGGGGGGGGGAACTCAACGGACAGCCCAAGTTGTCCATACACCCTCGCCCAGGCTCATAGTGCAGAGTACTGGAGAGGATACTCCAGTGTTGTCGCATGACTTTGGCAAAACATAAGAAGTAGCAGTTACGAGGTAAAAGCTTTTTCCAACTGGCATAGGAAACCGGCACTTGGGGCTACTTTCGATGGTGAGAGAGATCATTGTGTCTCACTGGACAGCTACCGCCCACCTCAAGCTGGACAGCCACCAGCCAGTAAGGTGCTGTCCCACCAAAGCTTGCCTGCCTGGTTGGGTGTGCAAGACTGCAGTCATCAACAGAGAACTGGCTCAGCTGAATGTCGACATTGCCTGTCTTCAGGAACCTGACTGACTGACGACAGCAGTTCCATCAGAAAGGCCAACTACACCTTTTGAATGGGCCTATAACAGGATGACCCTACATGGCACAGTGTGGGCTTCACTGTGAAGAACTCGCTGTCTATGGCCATTGAACCACCAACTGGAGGAACAGAGAGGATCCTTGCTCTCCACTTCTCAACAATGGCAGACTATGTCAACCTACGTGCCAACACTCTGCTCCACCCCAGAGGCCAAGGATCAGTTCTAAGAGACATTGGATGAGGCAATATCCAGGATCTTGAGCACTGAAGGACTGTACCTACTAGGGGACTTCAATGCTAGAATGGAAGCCAGCTGCAAACACCTGGCCCTTCTGTCTCGGCCACCAGGGTGTCACGAGTTCTCAATGTTGAGTAGATGTAGTCGTGACTTATAAGTGCCGATCAGGCGGTGGATGCGAACAAGACTCACACAATAGCGGAGAAATGAAAAGAAGAGTCCTCCTAGTCGAATTATAACACAGAATTTAATCCAGGTGATCCGCTATATTACACAGTAGGTACAGTGAAGCACAGGCGCAGAACACACATAGGGCAGCCACTGTCCAAAGCTCGTGCGTACCGCACTCGTTGAACTCTACTCAAGACAACTCTCACTACGTTGCATCAAGACCCCCTTCGTCTCACTGGCTCCCATACTTATATTCATCTCATCCATCGAGAACCTTCCTTTGAACATTTTCTCGACACGACTAGTATGTCACGTGCTATAGCAAACACCCACGCAAGTCAGTCCAGAGCCCCAATCGAGAAAACGATGGAAGCAACCAGTGAGTAGATGTCATACCTAAACATACGCTCAAGGCCAAGCTCAAAACAGCACACATGCATACTGGAACATTCGCGGTTGCACTATAACTGGTTACATGACTATACCTGTAACCTCTTGCGTGTGTACTACACAACATGATTCATTACACAGGGCATAGGCAGGATGAACAAGAATGGACAGAGACTGCAGGAGATGTGCTGCCACCATAGTTGTGTGTGACCAACACATAGTTCAAGTGTAAGGAAAGCCCCAAAGTCTCCTGGAGACACCCCAGGTCTCACCACTGGCATTAGCTTGCCCTCATCATCACCTGGCATGTGGACCTGCTCAGCACCCCCCATATGAGAAGTTTCCACAGCGCAGACCAATCCCTCATCTGCAACAAAGTGAGGCTGATGACTAAGAAGATACACCACTCGAAAACCAAAGGTCTTCCGCATATCTGCAACTGCTACACACTTTCTTTATTACTGAAATTTCACAACATCAGATTTTGTAATATCAGAGTTCCACTGTACAGTGGTCTCTGCCTAAGAACCTTCTGCCTAGGAGCACAGTCCACCTAAGAACCTGTCTCTGCTGCAAAACAAAAGTTTTGCTCTATTCTGTCATGGCACAAAGGAAGCGAATATTCTGTCTGTGTTGTTTAATCCACAGATTTTGCCAGCATTACTAACCATTACAAACTTTTTCAAGTGTGTAATTTAGCACAAATACCAATCAGTAGTGGCCACATTATAAGGACCTCTTTTACCTTCATAATTTCTTTGTTAACTTTAGGCCCTAGTGTCTCCACCAATTATTATTCTCTGCTACCTGGGCAATACCCGAAAATACCATTTTGAAACAGGAAATGCAAGCCTTGGATGTACTTTTCACTCATTGGCATACTGTTATGCACATTCTTAGTACAGTGGTCTCTGCCTAAGAACCCAGCTGTGGGGAGACAAAAAAAAAAAAAAGCGGGCTCTCAGACAGATGGGTTCTTAGGCGGATTGAAAAGTTACACAACCAGATTGTCTCCACTACTATGGCTAGCTGATTGTTACTGTTAGTGAAAAGATTTATCCATGTGAATAAGTACACCCTTCTTCCCTATGTGTATGCTATAATTCATTCATTCATCGACAACACTGTGTTCGATGGTTGCTCCTCCAATGGATGCCACTACAGCCCTCCAGCCCTCTCTGTCTCGACTTCTGTGGACGACCTCGCCAAGAGACAGCCCAGTGATTGTCGTGATGTTGTCCATCAGTGACATTGCCG
>JBCAUA010337005.1:0-16312 GCA_038406235.1 Peronia verruculata | reverse complement strand
AATGAGATCAATCGCTTGTATTAGAATGTAGCCTCCTCTTTACTTTCCCGACTCCGTGGTAAAAAAAAAAAAAAAGGAGGGGGGGGGGGAGGTTGGCGGAGAGAACAACACTAGAGACGTTGATGTTAACCACAAGAACATCATTCAAAGAGATATGTCGGGCAATGTAGGAATGAAACAGCCATCTTTGCCAATCATCAGCAACGGCCATCGAGATAACCTCCGATAGGAGGTTGAAAAATGTATATTATAGAACGTACAGCAACTGCCAGTCATCAGTTTGTGGGTACATGATTGGCCGAATCTCCCAGACAGTCCCTATTGTGAAAGTATATCCTGCGCTCGTCCCTCGCGGAGGCCGGAGTGTATATGAGCTTTGTTCCCACCTGCAGGGAGTGAAAGCCCACCATCGGTGGGATGTTTCCCATGGAATGCCATCCTCGACGTTGCCCAGAGGTGATATCTCTTCTTTCCGTCCCTGCTCCTGTCTTCTGTCCCGTTTTTTTTTTTTTTTCTCTACTTCTTGACGTGTAAACGTATCTTACTGTATTTGACACAATATAGCCCTGATCTTGCTGGTGTGCTATTAAACCCCAACACAAACAAACAAACAAACTATATCCTGTACTCGTAGATCATCGGTTTGGGCAGGTGGGTGATTATTTCTCAACTTTCCTTATGAACTAAAAAAAAAAAAAAAATCCACCAGTTATGTTAAACACACGCAGGCACACAAGGACAAGATAACCCTAAACCTTAAAAGTTCAACATATTTAAAGAAAAAAAAAAAATCATTTCAGAACACATCCTCGTTCCACCGGTCTTGATTTACTTTTAACTGGACATGTAAGCTTCTTTGCCCACATATTTTCATAACTCCTCGAGTTTGAATTCGTGGGGACGCAGTGGCTCTGTGGTGTGGCGTCTGCTCAAGGCGAAAATAGGCCGGGATCGACTCTCGGGTCCTGCATCGGGGAATGGAAGGACACGAAGATCGAAAACCCACATTTTTTTTCAATGACTCAACGGTTCCCTGGCTTCCTGTGGGTGGGGAATCCCGACGTCTAGCCCTCTTAGATAAGGGCGAATATATTTCGGAGATCAGGTGTGTACATTATGCACGTTAAAGAATCCTTGGCAGCTCAAAATCGATGAAAGAGCAGGCTGAGTACCGCTGTCCAGGCAAACTTTCCAAATTCCAGATTTCTACCCACAAAATTTCTAAGCAAAAATGGCACTTTTCCAAAAGCCGAGATAATCCTACTTTCTCTGAATTGAAAGGCTTAAAGAAAAAAAAGAAAGTTTGAATTCGTTTAGTTGTCAACTAAATGGAGATGTATACCTATTCAACAAGCATCTGTCTGTGTGAGAAATCCAACCATTCCTCAGTAGTTGTCGTCAGTCCTGTCTAATAATTGAAAAACCATTGTATAAGATGATAATGTATGTAATCATAACATGCATTGTGTGAGCATGTTTGCAAGCCGTGTCATGGCGACGTACATATGCCATTGTTCCCTTCAATAATGCATTTTCAAATTGAGTGATAATAAAGCACTTTAGTTCTAAAAACGTGAAGTGCTTCGAGCGTATACACAGTGAGGCGCTATAAAATACCTTGTTATTTTGTCTATTACTGTTGTTGTTATTGTTGTTTTTATTGTTATATCATTATTACTGTTATTGTTATGTTCTCTGGTGTATGCACAAATGTATCTCGTCTTTGCCCTTCTGTCCCTCCTCCCCTTACCTCTCTCAGGAACGATCTGAAGTGATCAGTACTTATGCCTTGTGTGGAATATCAGCTTTTCCAGCCATTGGTTTCTCTATGGGAACTCTGATCCCAATGTGTCCGGAGCGCAAGCCGGACATTGTCAGTTTGATCATACGGGCTTTCATAGCCGGTAATTTGGCCAACATCGTCACTGGATCTGTGGCAGGTAAGACAAGAACACCACATAGTACAAAAATGTCCAAGTTCACTTTGTTCCTATATTTGTCTAGCGATCTCTGGGTTTGCTAGTCCATCCATGTGTTCATTCATTCTTTTGTCTATCCATCAATCCGCCCATCCATCCATCAATTCATCCATCTTCTCATCTATCCTTCTATCCATCCAAGCATTCATCCATTCATCCATCCGTCTGTCGTCCGTCCGTCCATCTATCCATTCATCCATTCTTTCATCCACCTATCCTTTCATCCCTCCATCCATTCATCTATCCATGCAGACATCCATCCATCCATGATGATGATAGTGAGGGTGTTAATTTGGCATGTGAAATCGGCTTTCACCAGAAGGCCTTGCTTACACACAGTTTTATTTATACTGTCTCTGTTTTTCTTTCAGGTGTGATGTACACCGATTCTTGAGTACATTGGGCTACAACCCTTTCTAAGAGCTTCAACAAATCGTCTACTTTTAATTCATTTCAAGCATTAATTTGCTCTTTTAAGTTTCATTTTGTTATAACACTTAGGTGACTCGTGAAGCTCTTTTATAAATATCAGCTTTGTATATATTTGGAGTAATTAATCATACTTGAAATAACGTTGTGAGCTTTGTATACTACTGAATATTTTGTTGTTAACTCTTTCACGATGACACAGAATTTATCGTGAAGACTATTGAAAAATACATTACTTCTATGATGCATGTACAATACACAGTTTTATTTGTCACTAACCCATAAGTAGGATTTATTTTTCTATTGTATGGTGATAATAATAATAAGTTTCTTGCATGTTTCAATAAATATAGATATATATTTAGTCAGGTTCATAAATTAGCCTTTAATAAATAGTGATGCATCAGAATTCTAGGCTAGAGGCGAAGACGTGATATTGACAGTTTCACATTTGACCTGTTTCTAAACCCCATTTGTCACAATCTGGCTCCAGCACACAAAACTAACGCAGTACAAGTCTGAGACTTTCATGATGATGGACATTATCCAAAGTTTGTGCCACGTTATTACAAGAGCCAAGTGGACTGGAAAATTTGGCCAGCGAGATCAGTTTACTTCGTATATTCAATATCAAGTTCTTCATATTATTTTTTAACTGTTTTTGATGCATTTGATTAGTTGCAGATGGACAGTCGTCTTAATTTTAAGACAGTTGGTAAAATGACATCGTTTTTTTCATGATTTTGACACTTTAGTAATTTCTTGATGCTCGACATTATTTCGGTCATGAGGATGTTCATAATTACATGTAAAAAAAAACAAAAAACGCCCAAGCCTGTAACATTACTCATTACGACAGGCATTATGTATATACTGTGACACTGTTCCTAACAACAGTCATTGTGCAAGTCTGTGCCACATTTATGATGACAAAATGAGCACCATTATCATAAGATATCAGGTATAAATATTCAGAAAGTAGATCTATTGTAATAGTTAAACTTAAGCTTAGACAAATACATGTAATTCAAGTGTCACTCTACATCCCCGTTTATTTTGGCGTTTTTTGTTTTGTTTTGTTTCCGTTTGGTTTCTTGTTTTTTGTTTTGTATCTCCGCTTTGGATACATTACTGATATTTGAAATCAGGGGTTTTCACAGAGACACAAAGTCAAAATATGATTAAATCCATCTCCATAGTTTGTTCACGCATAAAAATGGCAAAGTCACGGAGGTGTTAATCTGTAGAATGTCAAGAATTTGTATTTCAACATCGTAGTAGGTGAAAACAGGTAAGAAAGAGGGTGCAGTGGGAAAAACGATATAATTATTAGACACTGAATGGACACATTTCACTTATTTTGTGCTGATCTAAAATTTTTTTGTTATTTATTAATATTCATATAGCTGTGTTTCTCTTAAACCAATTCATGTATTGTTTTGGTATGGTCTTTCAAGCCCGTTGTTTGTTTATACAGAAATAAAACAGACAAATTGCAAATTCCTAATTACTGTCTGTACATTTTAAGTTACATATGGATTACTTATGTACTGTATGACATCATTTCATTAATGCACTTGTACTAAATGAGGGACACTGTTGGGTTGGTTTTGCCGATGAAAATCACACAGGGCATTTGTGCTGACTGCAGGCCCATTTGTGGCTGACAGGACTGATCCAAGACGTTACTGTAAACAGAAACATGATGATGGTGGATTAGGATAATTGATAGAAAATACTGATTTGTGGCTACATTAAATCCAGTACATGTTGAACTGTTTTGTTCTCCCAGATTTACAACTTGTCTATCATGCACTCAATGTTCAACACGGGTTACAAGTTTTCAAACAAAATTTTAATGATACCATAGTAACAATACCTGTACTTCAGACTAAAACTGATTTCATACAGTGAAACAAGCTATAAGGGCCGGACAGTATTCGATACTGAGTGTTTGCAAATGTTTTGCATAATAAAATACATGTATCTATTATTTTCACCGTCGTTTAGCCTAGTCTTATAAGACTAATGCAATGTAGCTGTTGAACTCAAAAGTCCTATCAAGCTTTTAATTTTAAAAATATATATTTCTACCATACATGGCACGCTGAGCTATCGTGATTCAATATAACTGCCCATTTCAATCCTGTCCAGAAATAGCTCCATCTCTCATACTCTTTGATGAAATCTTGCAAAATGTTATACAGTTTGCCTACAGATGTGTATGTACATCCTTCCTCAGACCTAAATTGTAGCCTATAAGTGTTTGGGCATGTTTAATGACCCAGTAACTGTCTGTCTGCTTCTGAATTGGCTAAGGTAAGTTATTATATTTTCTAACAAAACTTTTCAAGAAAGAAGACAGCATAATAATCTTTAAAGTTTTTTTTTTTTTTAATGATTTAATGCTAATGTTATTGATTCATGAACTGGGTTTGATCTCTTCACTGAAAAACAAAAAAAATATTATACATGTAGTATTAAAGTATTAAAGTGTGAACAGCTATTTAATGAAATTACACTGCCAACTTCTTTCACTATCTGGCACAGCGTAGGGATGTAAATGCGCAAGATGAATGTTCCATCATGAAAGGAAGGGAATCTGCCCAGGTCTAAATTGATTTTTTTAAAATAGGATAATGATACAATAGATGTTTAGCCCTCTGGGTCTGGAGCTTCACTTCCCTGCAATTTTCATGGAAAGGATTCTTTCCTACATGTGCTGGATCTCACAGAGTAAATTTTTGATGAAAGCACATACGCGGTCATACTGTGAATTATTAAAACATACATGTACCATTAACACATTGTTATATCACTTAGGTTGATGGAAACACTGATTATATGATTATATGAGACGCCACACGATGAAATCAGGCGCTCGTCAAACTGAGTCGACCACAGAAATCACGTGTTTTTGGGTAACCAAAATATGGTGCCAGTTAATCTTGCAACCTTTGCAGAAAAAACTGAATACTACAATCTTTCTTGCACACTTGGAGAAATCAGAGTCTACAAAGTGGAGAATTACCTTCTTTAACCTCTTCAGATTGCCCCTTGCCTGAACTCAAGATTTTCTCCTGATTTACTGATTTTGGATAGAAATTTCCTGTAAATGCACCATTCCTTTAAAAAAATAAAGCATATCAAGATTTCAATGTAAACATACACGAAACTCTGAAACTCAATACTCGCGCGACTCGACATGGAGAGTTGTAGTGCAGTACGCTCAAGACTTGCTTGATGCGACAGCAGAGGTTGCGATTGGTGCTGCTCAAACATGAAAAGGTTAAGATGATGACTATCGTCCTTCTACATGTTTAAGTTCAAATGTAAAATTTTGCACAAAGCATTATCATGACTAAAAACAAATATCTTCTCTGGCTACATGTACATAAAATCTGAAAACCTGTGTTGTTCCTCAAAAATTAGGTGACAAATTAAAAATGACAAACCCAAAACAATGTTTGACTTATGCATCTGTATTGCTCATGTTGTATTTTATTCAAATAATTTTTTCACTGGCACAACAACAAAAGTTTGCATTTCAAAGAAGAGAATACAAGCTGTGTTTACCATGACAACATCTGTTTTAGTATCAGTAACAGATTTAAGAATGAATGACAATAATTTTGTGACTCTACAATATGTTGCTAAAAGTAAAAGCTATTCCTCTAAATCATAACCATAAAGCAACAGAACATTTCTAGTATAAACGCAACAGAACACATAATGCCTCTCATTCCACTGATGAATTACATGTATTAAAATTATATAATCTAAAATAAAAATTTGAAACATTAAAGGAGTCCTATATACAACCATAAACTTGTCTAAATATTTTATTTACATCAACACAACATACACAGGGCTATTTCTATCCCAACAATTTACCGTACAGACATTTTCCCACATTTTTTTTTTTTTTGTTGTTGTTGTTTTTTGTTTTAAAATGTCCTTTTCATACAACTGATTTTTTCCACATCAATGTATTTCACTTTCTTACCTCACTATCAAACTTCAGCCTACTTATCAATTTCTATGGTTTCAAGGATTAAAAAACTTCATTTATAGTGTACATACCTCTCTAACACTGGCTTTTGTGTTTGGTTTCCATATTTCATTTAATTTTATCTATCTCACACCTTTAAACCACCTCAGAGACAGACATCTCAGTACAGTACTTTTCTATGAAATGACAAATACAAGAAAGGAGAATACTTACAGAACTTCTTCAGTTTCAGACTCTTTGCTGTTTGCTCCCAGTGACAGCGATTTCTTGTCACAATTTCAATATAGGTCTAGTCACTATATAGCACAGCATGTTATGTGTCTAATGAAAAACTCATTCTGGCATATACAGTCGAGTCCACCGGAACTGAACTCTGATAATGTGAATTTCTGATAATTCGAATAAAAACAAAATAATAAATTTGTTTCCCTCTTTGTGCCCATTAAATGCCTCTCGCATAATTCAACGCCACCGCCATGAGTTTCCTTTAAATCAAACCCCGTCAGCGCCGCTCCAAAGGTAAAAATCAGCTTTTTTTTTTTCTCCACGTGGTTCCCACCAAACAGGGAAACAAAGGAACAATGTCACGGATGGGGCGAGAAGGATCAAGCAATTAATTTGCATAAATGTACTGTGAATGTGCCGGCGCCGTGACTTCAAGTGGGCCATGTGTTAAAAAAACTGGAAGACAAACTCTCATAAATCCAACCCACGAGGTCGGTCCCAGCAAATTCGATTTAAGCGGACTCGACTGTACACAATGAATATTTATGAATGTCAAACGGCCAGATTCTTACAGTACTATTACACCTTAATATTATTCTGATAAGAATTCCTTCCATTGAGCCATTTTAATCCTCAATCAAATTATTTCCCTTAGCCAAGTACAAGATCATCTATACATTATAATGTAAGCATTGTATTTTTAAGTGAAACATAAATAACAGTCAATTCTGAAAAATTATCACATGATAAAAAAAATGATTTTTTAATCATGACAATTTTTCCATAATTTTTTGCATCACACATTTGAATCAATAAGAGAGAAAGTTTTTTTTTTCTTTTTGCAATGACTGTCGTACATCTCTTGTACTTGGCAAAAGGAAGCAATCACCAAGCTTACTGAAAAAAAACAGCTCATTCTTGGGTTGGAATTGGTCTCTCACTCTAACATTTACATAAACTGACTGAATATTTTATACTCCAGATTGAGCAACTGAAAGGCACAAATCTCCACACACATACACACACACACACACACAAAGGCATCGTCTCCAGCCGTATGTCACCAGTAACATTGCACATTCCATTAATCCCTTCATGACACAAGTCTGCTTATTTACCATGGATTAATTACCATACAGCAAATCTCCTTTAATTACTATCCCAAAGAGAATACATCATTATAGTCCTGGTGCCTGCTCATCACAGCAACACCTTGGTATTTATACTGTATCAGAGAAACACCAAAAGGTGATAATCATATGGGTCAAAAAAGGGATAAGTGCTCAGTCATGCCATTGTTTTGTCAATTCCACAACTGTTCAGGCCATTAGCTCTCATTTTGAACCCTCGGCAACAAACAAATGTGCAGGAAGTTGTCAGGGTAACTCAAATGCTCGCTCAGCCAGGCCACTGGGGTCTCTAGTGCTGGCTCTATCCCCTGTGTTACCACACGATACTTCAAGAGATCTCCTGATAAATAGCAAGATATACATCAACAGTTAAATTTTGGCTAAATTAAAAAATTGGTAAAGCAACTGTCCAAGGTTGCACAAAATGCCACATTCTACAGTACATAATTTGCTGATAAACAATAAAACTGACAAACTAATGTGTCTATCATTTACAAACTTGGAATAACATTTTTAAGAAACTGACTTTTTTTTAATTTAGAATTAAATTTGAGTTTCTCAATGTTTGTCAAAATTATAAATTCAGATGATCAGTTATCTACAGGTACAAACTGTATGAACTGTACCTAGGAATAAGAAAAAAGGGATGCTTTTCCAGATTTCCACACAGTGAGAAAACACCTGAGCAAATATGGCTAAAGGCTGTAAATGCCATATTGCATTTTCTCTTTTACCTCTTTCCTCAAAGCCAGAAAGAGCTGTTTCCAATAAGTCTTTCATAACAAGGCTTTCTCCTTTTTCGTCAGTGGGCTTGAAAAGTTTCTGCACTGGTATATGATCTGCCTGTAAGTAAATTGATAAATGAATCATACATTTAAAAAAAAAAAAAAGAAAAAGACAACAATACAGATCAGTCATCGGCATTAAAATTTCCTGACAGAGGAGAGATGAAGCATCTAGCACCAGGAGATAAAAAGAATAGGAAAGAATAGGTGTTATGTGGATTAACAGAGCAAATACAGTAAGAGAGAAAAAAAACGTACTATGTTACATTTTATTACTGCTTTCATCTGTTAAAACTGCCCTCTTGGCAGTTATCTCTGTGGTTCGAGGGGGAGGGAAGGAAGAGAACGGGGAGGGGCGAGCATGGTCAAATTACTCCGCTTCAACAATGGACCCTTTGCCCAAGCAGGGACGCTGTGTTTTTTTTTTTTTTTCTTGTGGTTTTGTTTCTATTTGCTATTTTCTCCTTCTCCATATCTGCTGTTTCGAGGTCAGGGGGAGACCATGGTTGGGCTCAGTTTTGTGAGTCTCTCTTTCCAAGGGCGACCTGCTATTTTCTATCTCATCATCTGCATCTCAGGTGAGAGATGGGTGCATGTTATTCGGTTTTGTCAGTGCACCCTTCACCTAATCTGAGACATCTTGGACATATTTTATTTTATAATGGCATTTTTACTAATGTTTTCTTAAGTATCTTATTGTGTCTTTCATCCATTTTTGTTTTTAATATATTTTGTATTGTGCGGTCTTACCATGTCACTGTTAATAGTTTTAGCAGGTATTCTCTTACTGTTGTATACTTCAGGCATTCTCTCAAACACTAAGTGAGCTGCTGTGTTCATTTTTTTATACTGCTTGTATTTAATCTCTTTTGGTGTTAGCATAAGGTCTCCTATTCTTTCCTTTACAATTTTGTGAGTCATTGAGTTATTGTTTTTACCTTGAATCTGAAATTTAAACTTGGCCTGTGGAAAGAAATGCCTATTACAGTCATTTCGGGGGTTAGTTTTCCATTTTAACTGCCAGTCCTTTTGAATCTTCTCTTTCATTATACATTACAGTCTATATACATGTACGTCTTTCAACCTCCTGGTAGAGTTTATTTCGACAGTTGTTTATTTCAAAAAAAAAAAAAAAGAAAAAGAAAAAAAAAAACCTGCCTTTAACTCTGCTTATAACTTCTCTTTTGTTTAGTCCTGTGTTTATATGCATCATATCTCTTTCAGTTCTCCCTCTGCCAACCTGTCTGCCTTTTCATTTCCTGCTATCTGTACATGTGCTGGAACATGTATCATCTTAATATTTCTCCTTTGTTTCTTCAATTCTGTGTTGTTGTTGTTGTTATTTTTTTTTTTAGTATGTCCTCTTTTGAATCTTCTCTCTATTTTCTTGTTTCTGTTTGGTCCTTCTACACTGACTAAAGAGTCTCTCAAAGATGGTTCAATTCATATGTTCAGGCTGAGAGAAGATCTCTATTGTTTTTTAATCACCATTACTTCTGCTGTGTATATTGACCTTTTGTTGTTTAGTATCTGTTCTGTTTTCCTGCCTATTTTCGGGATATACACACCTATTCTTATCTTTCCCTCCTTTGTTTTAGAATGTCTGTACTGCTTACAACTGATTCCTTAAGTTCTTTTATTCTTTTCACTGCTCCTATTTTCATCGCAGCTGATTCTTTCATTCTGATGCTATTTGCTTTGTTGGTTTCTATTCCCATGGACAGATATTTGGGTTTGGGGTTCATCTTGATGGTAATTATGTTTCTTCCTAGTGCTTTCTTTGGCTCTTTTTTGCTTTCCTTAACCACTAGGTGGTGACATGGGAAGATCTTGTTTGGTGGTGTAAGTGCTTTGGGTGCCTGGTGATCCTTATCCCAGTACATCATGGAATTGAAAGGAGGATAAGACACGTTGAAAGAAAAGTAGAAAAACACAGAAGCAAAGAAAGACAGGATGCAGAGAGTAAAGAAGGGAGAGAGAGAAAACCATGATAAAAAAAGAATAAGATACAATATTTAAATGTAGCAGTGAAGAAAAGGATGAAAAAAAAAAAGCAGTCAAGAAAAAGCCAATATTCTTGCAACATATGCAAAAAATAAAGCGAGTGTTATTTACAAGCCCTTCAATATAACACTTTATCAAGGTGCTCAGAATGATTCAAGATGGCCGCAATAACTATCTCCCAAATACCCTGAAGATCCATTTATATGAGCTGACCTAAAAGAACATTTTGTATTTGTGCATGTGACAGCAAATGCACGTAGACACCAGTCTCTCATCACAAATTACAAGAAGGCATTAAGAGTGTTTAATTCAGTCCTGTCTGGACCTCCTCCCCACTCCTCCCCTCCCATTAAAAAAAAGGAAAAAATACTATGATAACACTTTTCTGAATCAAATCTCAATTTCAACAGACAGAACCAAAATCAGCAGTAAGAACTACCTATGCTTGTTTATAAGAGTCTGTAAGTATTTCCACATACAAATTACCAATGATGTATTGGCCCTTTGGTTTTGTAAACCTTGTCTATATTTGTATTATAGATCATATCCTGTATTATAGATCATATCCTGGACTAAAAATTGCTTTCTATGGAGCACTAATAAACACTTCGTTCCAAAGAAACCCAAAATGCATTACTCTGACAGTGCCATGATTGACAACTTAATACTTGAAACAAACCTGATATATCCTGAAAGGAATGTACTTGAAAGCTTCGTCCCCACTATTTTCCATCAGCTTTCTGTTTACTGACCAGAACTGATCAAACTTGTCTGAAACAGGAATAGTCATTATGAATATAATCTGCATACATGCAGGTTCGCAAGCATTAAATCCTAACTGAGAAACACTGATTCACTGACTGACATGAATAAATTTTTCAACAGTCAGGGTAAAAAAATTATTATGTTTTCATAGGCATTGAAGATAGAACAGAATGAAAAATAGTTGTGAAATGACAAACAAACCTTATATTGGTATAAAAGTATCTCCCTGAGGTCAATGTCAAGATCAAGGTAATTTTCACTACATGAAACACAATACCTTTTTGACCCTGAGGCTTCCCCCACTATTCATGATCATAATTTGCATATGCCAATGTACAAGTTGAATCAGATCTCAGAAATAATTATTGGTTTTAATCAGATAATTCACAAGCCAGTTTCAGAACCTGAAATGATTTCACTGATACTACTCACAACAAAAAATGAAAAAAGCATTTGTCGGAATCAGCAGTAAATCTTAAATAGGTAGCTGATACATGCAGTGACACAACTATCTCACTAAGGAACATGTTGAAAGCAAAGTCATTTTTTTTCTTTGCATAAAAAGCCAAACAGTTAGATATCGGGAGAACCCACCATTCATGAAGCCTGCCCACAGAGTTTTGTGGTCTTTTTTCTGCATGCTGTTGACAGCCTGGCCTCGGTGCTTCAGAGCATCAGCTTCTTTGATAACTGACATGAAGTGAGATTCCACTGCTTCTTTGCTCGGACAGTGCAGAAGATCTTCCTCTGGGAAATTCTGTGAGAGATGGGAATGGAGGACATTGCTTTCACTCCTTTTTTTTTCTTTTATTTACTCTTTTTTTCTTTTCCCCCCCCCCTTTTTTTTTTTGGTCTACACTTGTTCAGTGCACTATCTTTCTGCAAGGCTTGAAACCATTATGCTTTGTTTAAAAGAAAAAAAAAAGGTCTAACGAGAAACCAGTCCTAAGGATGTGTGTGGATACTACAATGTAAATTGTTTCATTCATTCATTAAATATTTCTAAAACAGAAAAAAAAGGGTGGGGCCCATTCCTCTTATACCAGATAGTATTAATACTACGCAACATAATAACAACCAGGAGGGTGAGAAAAAATTAAAACAGTTCTGCTAATTTCACTATCAAAAGGTTCAATATTCAGTTTACAATTATTTAAGGCCTCACATATTTCATAGAGTATTGTGCATTTCTACTGATTCCTGCCATACAGCGTATATATATATATATCCCTTGCAACATGTGAAAATGCATATTCATTTCAGATGCATGGGCAAATAATGATTATGGACTTTTCTGTGCAAACATAAAAATTGTTAGGGCACCATGAGCTCTAAAAAGCCCCAGTAGACAATCTCTTTGCTTTATATAACACAATTATCAATGATTACAATGACATAAGACTAGCAGCTTTACTATAGAAATTATTTCCATTCTCTGAACAACCTATCAAATGCTATCATGAACAAAAGTTCCTTGCAACTTTTTTAAAATGTCAGTTTTATTTCTCTACTTTATAACAATATATTATGACTTAGGGAGAATAATGCAGGAAAATACTTCACTCATTTTTGTCTAATTAAACGATACCGCCAAACATGTTGTGTATAATGTCAGTAATCAACATCAGTATCGATAAAAAAAAACATGTATTTATTCAACCAAGCAGCCATACCACAGTTCTTCTCACTCCCGCAATAGCCTTTTCTACAGTACAGATATAACATACAGGAATGAAACAAATTTAACCCTTTATATTTTTCCAGTTTTTCATTTCACCCTGTTATATGTTCACCCTCCTCCTCTCCAAAGATTTGGTTACCAAATAACGTTACGTTCTGTAATATGTCTTTCAACCTCCTAGTGGAGGTTTTCTCAATTACCAAATAGGGCTGCATTATACTGTCTCTCTCTTTTCTATGCTTTTTAGATTTATAGTTCAAAAGTTCAAAAAGCATATGTTGGACAACGGAACACAGGTTTCTGATCTAACTGATACCACCTTGAAGTGAACAGTGAGTTTCCATGGAAGTTCGCTGTGATGCCCATGTAAATCAAACAGCAAACCTATCGGATAATGCCTGGAAATGAATATGTTGTAATAAGATAAACATTCAAGTCAAACAATTAGTTGTCAAAAGAATTGTATGTAGTAGACATAGAACGTTCAGGTTTCATATAATTATCAAAGTTAGGCCAACAAAAAAAAAAAAAAGAAAAGAGAAGGTAACTTAAAATAATATAAAAACAAGCATCTGAAAACAACTTCAAAGGTAAATGCTATTATAGCTCAAAGAGTTAATCAAAATGAAGCTGACCAGTAACTTATTGAAATGTCATAACATAACATATCACTACATATTTGTCATTAGCTGATGATTTACACAAGTTTTACATTTTTCATTCTCTGAGCTGGCTAATAATCATTTCAAATTCAGGGACAAGGCTTTGTTTTTATTTGCCTTTAAATTGTTTTGCCATGTTTTTTTTTTTCTCAAATACGGATCACTTCAATTTTTCCAGTTTATGAGTGGTAAATACATGCTGTTAATTGGTAACCCAAAGTTTAAATCTGTAATTTTTTCAGAAATTTATAGGTTTAAAAAACAAAAAAACAAAAATAGCTGAACATTGTCTTAACATTGCAAATCCTACACGAAACAACTAACAGCTATGATTTTTCTCCCTATGAATGTTTGAAACTGACAATCAAAATTGGAAAAAGATTGTTAACAAGTTGGTATATGTTTTGATATATTAGCAGTGACTGAAAGAATATACATGCATGTACAGTGAATATTTTTTTTTTTTAAATAACGATAACAATACAGAAATCACTGACAATCTTATCAAATATGATTCAACAACTATAATGACAAACAAAATGAGGTGTCCATCCCTTTCATTTTGAGAAACACATTAAAAACAAAATAATGCCCTGTTTTTACCTACCATTTTAAAGGTTGTCCTTCATACTCAAGCCACATTTCCCCATGGTTGTCAGGTTCCACATGTTTTACCATGTGCCGTAAAACTTTATCTGTAACTAATGGAAAGTAACTCAATCTGGGAACCAGAAGCTGAAAGTGAAGCAGTGAATGAAATTAGCGTAAAATTTCATTTATGATGAAATATAACTCTAGATCTAAATCATAATTGGTACAGCATTCGTGATAGAGCTACATGTATTTTGTCTGTAATTTTTCTACCTACTGACACACGTAGCTTCTGAGGTTTACTTATCAAAATAGTGTAGTTCAATCTTAGTTTAGTGATCCTGCAGTAATGAAGCTCTAAATTCTAGATGAACATTTGATTTTGTTCCAGTGGTATCAAATCATATTCAATGCAACAGTAGTAAGCATCAGATGTTAAAATCAAGTCTATCAATTCCTCCAATGGAAAGACATGGCACATACATGTATGATTATTTTATATGTATGGTCTCAATTCAAGTTTCATATTTGAAAAGATTTTACAGATACAATTTCATTTTTAACACCTTCTCTCTGAATGCAGAGAATAAAGAAACTTCACACCAGCACCACCCTGTCTGATACAGTCAGTTTTGCTCATACCGCAAGAAAAAAAAACAAAAACAAACTGAGATGCTTACAAAAAATGGATCAGGTTGATCTACTGTGTAAATTTCCTCTTGGGCTAGCTCAAAGCAAACAGGGATTTTGCCCTCCCAAATTTCTCTCAGGATTTCACGATCTTCAGCCATGGTTTACAAAGAAACCTGCAAAAATGGATACAAAATTACTTTCTTGTAAATGTTGATGCACAGAGTGAGATTCACTGATAAAAATTCTGTTTCTTCTGAAGTGCCCTCTTGGCCTCTTATTTAACAATGATGTGAAGACATGATTCTGTCAACAAAATTCAAAATCATAAGCTGCTTTGCCTGCTAAGAAATTATAGCCTCCGAGACTAAAATCCCCAGCTGGGCATCTAATACCATAGTCCTTGAGACTAAAATTCCCACTTGTGGATTTTGGCTGCTTCCATTATTTTAACCCATAATTTACACTAGTCGTCTTAATATAACAGGTAAAGCAAAGCTCAAATGCACACACATATTCATCCATGGGGCCTTATCAATATACTGTGATATTTCTGAATGCAACAGGAGGCAAACTTTTATCAGTTAATCACCACCAGTTTTGTCCAACTGTTATCATTATAGGCACAGGGCCAGCTCAATAGACATTCTTCCAAATGGGAAAGGAAACCTAACAAAACTGCGAGAAAATTTTACTCAAAAATAAAATCCTCTTATTACCCAGAGAGTAAAAAAATAAAAATCATTAACCATAATTAATATGGCCCACTCAAGTCCTCTGTAGTGAATGTAGTCTGCACTCAAAGGAAATGATGATACGGGAGGAGAGTATCAAATAGTCTCTTTGTTTTGTGACTTGTATAAATGCCTAATTAATAACAACCCAGATTCTCCCAATCACTTAGTCCACTGGACAAGTTTTGTATACATACCAGAAATCAAGCTATCAAGAGTAGAAGTGAGCCATATTTACTATGAATGAAAGCTAAAGCAGTCTATAGACAGTAACGCCACGGTCACAAATCATGTAGATCTAAGTCCAAAATTACCACTTTCAAGAAAAATAGACAAATTTATTTCTATGTTGTGTCTTTTTAACATGCTAATAAGAAAAATATACATAGTGAGGTAGATTAGCTTTCAATAATTATTACAAGTTCAGAACCAATTTTGGCACAACCATGGATTTGTGGTCCCGAGGAATCGATACCCCGCAGTGCGCAGCTCCGAAGTACGAATTGATACTGCGGCCTATTCAGTATACCAAATAATAGTCTATAAGAACCCCATTGGCTTAACCTGCTGGGACCCTCGACAGCGTTAGAGTGGACTTGCGCTGGTCAAGGGTCTCAAACATGTTAGCATTAGGGAGGACCGTCACCCGCTCGTTGGACCTACATGATAGCGTTAGGGGTGGACT
>JBCAUA010336895.1:0-18940 GCA_038406235.1 Peronia verruculata | reverse complement strand
GATAGATAGATAGATAGATAGATAGATAGATAGATAGATAGATAGATAGATAGACAGATAGATAGATAGATAGACAGATGGATGGATGTGGGTGGGTGGGTGATGGAATGGATGGATGGATGAATGGATTGATGGACGGATGTATAAATGAATAGATAGAAAATAGATGGATGGATGGAAAAATGGATGGATGGATGTATGTATGGGTGGATGGATACATATATGGTAATAGATTTAGTGATCGGGAAACAGACACACAGGGAAACCGCCTAAATATTTTCAATTTAATGACATGTCACCGTAACATTTTTAGATAAGAGACTCTGCAGTCAACATTACTGAAGAGTTAGTGAAGATTAGTGGAGACTCAGCAATGTTTACAAGATATTATTATTATTACTATTAAATAATTTGATTTGACTTTATGTTTTTGATGGGTTTACTATTACTGTAATTATATTTCAAAGATTACAGAAAGAACGGTGTGCATCGTGCAGCAAAAATAATTCTTTCTGAGAAGTCTGACTTAAAACTGAAAGCCTCATCGTCTTTGGACATTGATACCAACAGACCTAGTTAAAACTCCGGGTTAAATAATCAATCGAAGAATGAAATTGTAAGACATTATTTTAGATGGAAGGCAGTTGGGACATCGCTGGTGGCATCGTAATAGTCTTCCTAGCCTTCCGTAATTGTTTGTGATAGTCAGCGGGAAACCGGTCCACTCTTCGAATGTGATTTGTTATTACTTCAGACAGACCATTTTAACCTTTTCCATCGAATTCGGCATGTTTCACGTAGAGATAAATAATGATAGAAAAGGTTGACTTTCTCGAGCGGTTGCTATGGCAACGCAGCCATCTTGGATTTTGGCGTTTCTAAAATTCTAATTTTAAAATCTATCTCCTCCACCAAATTTTAACAGAACTTCATATTGAACATTAACATACTATCTAAAAGGGTACGTATTTTCAGGTCTATGAGAGGAAAAGAACAATTTCTAGAAAATTTTTGTAATGTCGTATAGTGAAATCTCCTTTCTGTCTTCCTCGCTGCCTCCCTCACGGTACTCTGCCTTGAGTTGATAGATTTTTGAATTTACATCTTCTCGCTACAGAAAGATGGTTATTTTACCTATAGTTGCAGTATTGATCAGTCTCTGGAATTTTTGAAATGGGTAATCATTTTTGTTTAACCCTCCAGGGGTTCTCACCCTGCACTCTTCGCTGGGACTAGATCAAGGAAAGCGCTTTCAACTACAGTCCAATCCTACCATGGGACTTCACCGTTTGTCTGCAGGTTGGACAGATCGTTCCTTGATGTCCTGTATGGCCAGTTGTATGACAAGGTATGTTTTTTCTTTTTTCTTTTCTATGTTGTAATCTATACAATAAATCCACAGCAATATACTATTCTATTTGAGAGAAAAAAAAAAAGTGGAGGAAGTAGGAGAGAAAATGGTGGACATTAATGGTACCTCAACCTTCTCACAGCGGCCATTTTGATAGTCTCACTAGAATCAGGCCCTAAGTCCCTCAATGTAAACATTTTACTACATAACACATCTAGCACATTGAGCAAAAACATTCTCCAGAAAAGTTGCCATTTACAAAAAAAAAAAAAAAAACGCGTATTTTGGAATTGAATTAGGAGAGGGTATCAAAGACCCGGGTCTCTATGTGATCTCTAACCAACAGCTAATAAAGCTATTGGCAGGAAAAGATCACAGAAGTACATACGGTCAAAATATAACGTGTATTCTATGGTAAAAGAAAACCTTTTCACACAATCTTTTAAACAAGTGACTTTGACCCTCATAAAATGGCCGGTATGTGTGGATGGCACAATGAGTTCTGTTTAAAGTTGTACTTAAACCTTTTTGGCTTCTCCCAATTCCCACAGGTACCCGACAACATGCCAGAGTGTCATGTACAATCATGTTACCCACTTATGCACTCCTGGTCAGTGGATGAACCAATCAGAGCCCGTCCCTACAGAAGACGAGGGCGACCTCTATTCCGCGTGTCCTCACAACCTGGGATTCGAACTGCACACCTACAACTTAACCACAGCTTGTGTCTATAATCACAAAGCCCAACTCAACTACACGGACGCCCGAGCTGTATGTCAAAGTATGGAGTCCCATCTTTACACCATAAAAAATCTGGACAAATATGAACTTCTGAAAAATCTCCAAGAAGGTCAACCCCTGTGGGTGGGTCTCGACGACATGGAAACAGAGGGCAAGTTTGTGTGGGTGGACGATGGTACAGAAGTTGACCCTGACTTGAAACGCCAGATTTTCAAAGCAAATCAGCCGGACAATAAAGGCCTCGGACAAGATTGTACCACTAAGACTCAAGTTGAGCTGGGGGATAGAGAGTGTTGGAAGGAGTACCCCTTTTTCTGCGAAGTACATGTGTAAAATCTCTTAAGGGAGAGGGGGAGGTGGTCCTGGAGGTAATTCAAAAATAAAAATGGAATAATGTAACATTTTCCATCGAACTGACATATTTAAATTACAGGAAAACAGTGATAAAAGTGATAAAAGAAATCCGACTTTAGAACGGTTGCCATTCCAACGCTGCCATCTTGGCGTTTCTAAAATGGCTAATTTTTAAATCTATCTTTTCAGCCAAATTTTGTCAGATCTTGATGACACTTACTGGACATATTGTGTGACATAGTATCGATAATATTGCATATTTACAACTCTTCCTGTAAAAAAAAAGAAATTTTCTAGAAATTTGTGAAAATGCCACATAGTGAAATTTCAAAGTTCATTTTGTTTTTCTTGTTTTCTTTCTTCTTCTTCTTCTTTTTTAAATTACATAATAAATCCTATATGTCACCAAAATGTACAAACCAAATGGGGCCCAGACACATTAGTATTTTGTGTTGTTCGGGGAACGATGTATGCCACACTTGGTTAGAATCTGCTTAGAAATATAATAAATAGTGAAAAAACAAAAACACCTCTACCAAGAACCACAACAACAAAAACAAAACAAACAGATTTTGAGAGATTTTTTTTGGGGGGGGGGGGGATTAACATGGAGGGGTTTTTTTTCGGTTTTGGTATCAGAACACATAACAGCTCTCTTCCCATGACTTTTGTGTCTCTTATTGCTTTTTCGTGGCTTTTTGGGCGTATCTTTGCTCGATTTTTTCCTCCCTATCCCTCAACATTACAATGGTTCCTATAGAATCACTTCCACATTCTTGAGGGCCTATATGTGACCTTCATGTCTTTCCCTGTTCAAATCAAAGAGTACCTCGATGTTTGATGTTTCAAATATGACTATCTATAACAATGTGCTTTGAAACGGCAGAAATAAACGAAAATTTTACTATTTATATGACGTTAAAGTTGTTTTCATAGCTCACGTGGAAAGTTTTGTTGGTAATCTGCGAGATCACCACCTGGACAAAGTCAGTTTCTTATCAAAAGGCTATTTATTTAAAATATGTATATAAAAACACACAAGACGTGAAATTTGAAGTTTGAAAATCGATATGGCAATCTGATAAGACCTTCTGACCGAAAAACAAAATCAATGCTATGAACTAAAGCCATGTTTGCCAAGCAGTGGGTTTATTCTTGAGTCGACATTTAGCCAGAACCGTAGTCATAATGACAGTAGCATGAAATTGATTGCAGACAATGACGAAAAAAATATCGGATGTTTTCAGTGGCGACTGTTCTTGATCAGTCCTATTGTATGTCAGACACAAGACTATTGAGGTAGCAACGGAAAGATCACGTTCTTCTTGTCGTTTGGAAGAATAGTCACTTAGTCACTACCCATCTGTCATATACCTACTACTACATACCTAATTACCTACCTACCTCCCTACCTACCTCCCTACCTACCTCCCTACCTCCCTACCTACCTACCTACCTACCTACCTACCTACCTACCTACCTACCTACCTACCTACCTACCTACCTACCTACCTACCGACTTACTTACCTGACTAACCTGCCTGCCTTCCTAAATATCAACCTTCTTCATCTCAACCCCATCTTCATCTCAATATCAAGACAAAGAAAAAAAAATCAAAATTTCCATCCACCAATTGAAATGAAAAATAAAGACATGGAGCAGACAAAAATTGATAAATATTTGGAAGTAAATAGCAATTCAAGATTGGACTGGCATGACAACGCTTTTTTCGCCCTTTGAATGTCTTTAAAACAAACAAATAAACAAACAAAAACTGTATGTCACATCGACCACGCTTTGATTAATATGTTTTTTATACCCACCATACGGAGTGTTATTTAACCTTCTGTTTTACACCGTGGGAGGAAATATACATAATCTTGACAAATGGAGCATAAATAAATGAAGACTCCAATGGAAAACAAACAGATGTCACATTTTTGTGAAAAATGAGTTATTGACCTGACGTTATAAAAACACACTGCAAGGATTTATTAACCAGAACAACAATTCGGAAAAAAAAACAACAAAAAAATAGGTAAGTTTTAAAACGGGTATACAATGAAAAACTAAAGATTACTAAACTTTAATTTCTATTTTTCTCCCTTTGTAGAAAATGTGACATCTGTTTTTTTCATTGCAGTCTTTAAATGTATGAAAGGGAATAAAGTTGTTAAAGGAAATCATGAAAGGCACATTGATCACAGAGTCTTTACTTTACATCAGTGCTACGTATCAATGTGATAAATGAAAAACAGCGTCATCAAGCAATACGGTAGCTGCAAGGGATAATGAACAAAATACCACTGAGATAAGATCCAGAGAGCTTTGCTAACACTGTGATACAAGGAACAATAATAGGGAAACACTAGAGAGATAGACAGAAGCAAAGATGGACCGACGACATCAGGAAATAGACAAAGAGAATATACAGGGTGATTCTGAAAGAATACGCCATAATCATTACGCATTTATTCAGTTCTAAAGCATTGTAATGGATTGAATCAGTGGTCATTCGATAAAGGAGTTATCCTAGTTTGAATGGGTGTCAATTTCGCCACTGAAATTGGAGCACATCAATACCGAATTCTGTTCTAAAAGCACGCTGGACCGTGACAATGGCATTTGTTTTCGCACACTCAAGCACACAGAACGTCTTCTGTTGAGTAGTCGCCATTACCGGTAAAGTCCAACACAAACAAATAACCAAACAAACAAATAAACAAGGATGGAGAAGATTAACCCACAATGAGCCTTTTTTCCCCCAGCCAGCTAGGTTGCTTCCCTTTGACAAGAAAAAGAGGTGTAAGACATGCATTGCAAAGAAGGAAAAGATCACATTTTTCTTGTCATTTGAAATTCGTGAAATAAAATAAATAAATAAATAAATAAATAAATAAATAAGATTATGAGATCATCATTATGAGGAGAGAGAGAGAGAGAGAAAAGAAAACTTTTTTTTTCATCATTAGGTGAATTTTTCAGAATTTTCTGCAACTTACATTTCAAAAAACAAGAGAAAAAGTCACCTCTTTTTTTATTTTCCCCTTTTTTACAATGGCTGCCTTATACCTCTTGTACTTGACAAAGGGAAGTAACCTGATTTACACTCAAAATGGCTCACTTGGCTCATTGGTTAGGAGGTCTCCAGAAGACGGCAGAGTTTAGGGGTTAAACAACAAGTAAAGCAATGGGGAGGGGGGTCATGGGACCTTGGCAGGGGAGTCGGGAGTAGCCTTGTTAGAAGTGGTTAGGGATTTCACTGGCTGAGGTGAGTAGCTGTTACCTGTGTTGACATTAATTGCAAGAATAATGGAAGATCGTTTAGCAGATTATCTGCCCCTCCCAAAAGAAGGAATCGTGTGAGGGGAGATCATTTTGACCAGCTCTATTACTTCCCTTTGCCAGACAAAAGAGGTTTTTAGCAAGCAGGGAAAAGAGGAAAAAATCCTTTTACTTCTTGTCATTCGAAAGATTGATCGCCAAAAATTTGATAAAATTAAGTTTGGACAGGCAGGACAACGCTTTTTTCGTCATTTGAATGTGTTACTTTAAAACAAACAAACAAACAAACAAACACACAAACAAACAAACAAACAAACAAACAAAAACTGTATTTCATATCTACAGCGCTTTAATTAATATGTTTTATATACCCACCATACGGAGTGTTATTAAGGCGAAAACATTCTCTTTAAATCATTCCTTTTCTGTAATTTTTCATGGTGTATGTTTCAAGCAAAGGCCGCAAAAGTGATTTTCCCCCTTTTTACGCTACTGCTTGTTTAGTCCCTCTTTTGTCTGGTAAAGGGAAGTAATTGGACTGAGCACAACGATCTCCTATTGTTTTCTTTTTGTGAACTGAGGTTGTGTCAATGTTGTGATTTAGTTTGCTGTTAAATAACTATAGAATTTTGGTGTATTTTTTTTTCTTCTTCTTTGTTTCTTTTTGTGTATTTATTTATCTATTTTTTTTTTTTTTGGTTCATATTTTTCTTTTCCTTTCCATTACAAAAACTAAAATGTAAACCAAGCTGCTGATAGTATGGGGGTTGCGTAAGTTTCAAGTTTTTGCGGAAGGGGTCACCAGTGCAGAAACACTGAGAACCTCTGATCTAGACACTGTCTCAGAGGGTAGAAAACGTAAAGACCGGCACACCCGAGTCTGTCAAATATTTTTATTGCATAACAACGTGCCGATATCTTCAGAAGTTTCTGGCAAAGTAATAAACTCAAACTGACTTTATTTTATGGATGCAGGATTATTTAAAAATGCATGAGCCCCGTGTGGCTTCTTGATTATATACCGAGATACCATCCCCTAACCGCCTCCCCCGCCTCCCCCCCGCCCCCCCCATCTTCCCCCCTTTCCATGAGGTTGAAAGGCGTTTAGAGAATGTAACGGTAATTATTAAAAAGCGATGTCCCCGTCAGAGAAATGTACCTTGGTCAACATTTCGCTAGCAAAACTGGTCACAAGTTGTCCCAGCGCCAACCAGAAACGCCGTTTTCACGTCCAGAGGAAGACGATGATATTATATTGAAGCATTTTCGGACCTAGTTACATTTACCTGCCATGAAATGTCATGAAGTTACCTTATTTCTCTTCTGTGGAGGTAAGAATTTATCACTCAGATCTTTATGCTATTTTTGACACTCTATTGAACTTTATTTGAATATAGAGATGAACAACAGCACTGCCAGAATCCAGAAGAGTAGTCGTGACTATTCTGCATTCAAACCTGAAGTATTAAATTATAGGTTTATTATTCTATATCGCTTTGAGTTAGATTTAATATTATAACAATGTAGTGTCACATTATTACAGTGTTTGTATTTGTAGTAGAAAAATGGGCTCTGATTTGTAAAAGTGCTAATTTTTGTATATTTTTTAATTTATTTATTTATTTTATTTTTTTGTGTGAAAACATTAGTTTGTATCTGCGCCTGTTTCTCCATGTATATGTGTGTGTGTGTGTTTGTGTGTGTGTGTGAATGATAGAAAGTGTGAGTGCGTTTGTATAAGGGGTGCACTTGTAGTTTTTGGACATTTTAGTTTAATTTTTTTTTTTTTTTGTTATTGTTATTTTTTAAAATTTTTTATTATTTATTTTATTCCTTTTTTTTTTCTTTGCAAAGCCGATAATTAATTTTATTCATCGGAGACAGAAATTTGATTTTGCAACCATTTTGTTAATGAAACTAACCCAGAAAGAGTCAGATTATAGATACTTGAAATATATATCATATCATACTCTGAACACCCCAGGGCCTCCGTGGGAGTTTTTTAAAAATATATAGTCCTGCTACTTAAAGTTTTTGGCCGAGCACCTCGATGCTGATATTTTGGTTCATTAAACTGAATATTATTCAAAGAAAACTTGTTCTGAACGCGTCATGTGTCCCGCACGGAAGTGATGGCGAACAAAATGAATGATAGTTCGGCATTAAAAAACAAAAAGAAAACAAAATTAAAACAACTGTGTAAATTCAATCAAAATAAAGAGTAGCCTATAACACAGTGGGGTATCAGTTGTCCACGTCTGTAATTTTATTTGAATTTTAAATACCTGCCGATTCCGACTTTATTGGACCATAAGTGCCACGCCCCCTGATCGCTCTTATTACAGAAATTGATATCTGAAGGTAAACCAGCGGTTGCTGGAACATCACTGATGGCATCGTTATAACAAATCTTTCTGGATCTGCTCCTGTCTTACGTAAACCTTAGTGCTGTAGTCAGAGGGATACTAGTCCATTTTTAATGTAATCCTCTAATTTTTTTTTTTTTTCTCATCGGTCTGAACGTCAGAATATGACATCACTACTACTACCATAAACTTATAACTTTGTAGGCATGCGGCGATCCACACAGGAAGTTTCATATTCATTCTTTTGTTAGTTTTGCTATACAATCTTTGATTATCCAAAAGTATATATACGTTTTGATAATTTTCCTTTTACAACTGGTAAATGTGTCGTTTACGCGGTACTATATGTCTCGCGGCCATTCGAAATGAGACATAAGTCTTTGGGATAGAACGCAGAAATTGGGCTTTGAATGTGAAGAGAGGCTTAGGCATTTTTTTTTTTTTTGTAATTGCTGAAATCAAAAGTGGAATCATTTCTGAACAAGGGCAGTATCGGTTTTACCGTCGATTAATAAATATTTCTTCATTGAAATCGGGGTTTTGTAAGGTAGGTGTGTAGATCTGTGCGTTCGTCCGTTCATTATTTTTAAACTCGATTTTCTCGAAATTTCGGTCATTTCTGGGGGTCCCTCCTTGTCTCTTGAGAACATCTCTGGTCAAAATAAGCTAGCTCAAAACTTTTTTCACCATCTGAAAGAGCATGAAATAACCTTTCACTTGATACCATAAACCACATATGGTGATAAATCGACGTCTTATTTTGACTGGCTGCGAGAGTTATATACTTTGATCAACTTTTTTGACGTGTAAACAAAACTCATCGTGCTAGGCACTTTATAGACGCAATTGTGCGTCTGTGACGTTGAAGTCCAACACAAACAAGAAACAAAACCTCGTTCCCTTCCTCAAAGCAAGGTGTTTTTGCATGATATATTCTGCAAGGGCCATCCTTTTTGTGAAATTTATCTCTTCTCACTGTAGAAAAGTCGCCATGCCAAAGTGCCCAGTTTCTAAATTTTTGTTTGTTTGTTTGTTTGTTTGTTCTTGTTTTGACTCCAGGGGTTCTCACACTGCACTTCTCCCTGGGATTACAGCAAGGAAAGCGCTTTCAACTACAGCCCAATCCTACCATGGGACCTCACCGTTTGTCTGCAGGCTGGACAGATCGTTCTTTGATGTCCTGTATGGCCAGTTGCATGATAGGGTATTTTTTTTTTCATTTTGTAATGTTTCAGTAATATTGCTTATCCGTCGTCTATTATCCATCTATTAATTCCATCCACCCAATGTATCCATCCATCCATCCATTTATCTATCCATCATCAATCCATCCATCCATCCACCCATCATCAATCCATCCATCCATCCATTCATCATCAATCCATCCATCATCCATCCATCCATCCATCAACCCATCCACCCATCCATCCATCTATCCCTCCAGGGGGCAATTATACATGTATTTCAGAGAGCCCGTGTGTCACATAAATTAAGGGAAGGTGGGGGGGGGGGGGGAGAATCTTGGTTTCCTGTTTCGGCTCAAAATGTCGATTTCCTTCTTTTTGTATTTTTATCAAGAGTATAGGAAATACAAATTATTGCTGTTTTTTTTAGACGGGAGACAGTCAAAACTCAGTAAAATTTCCTCATCAAACTGGAGGTGTTAAATGGTTTTGTCAACTCTTTTATTCTATTCCTGTGGGTGGCAGGAACTGCTGAATTCAACAAGGGTTTTGTAAGGATTTCTACTTTCATTTAAGAAAGAGAGAGAGAGAGAAAGAGACAGAGAGAGAAAAGCTGGACTTTAGTTGGGAGCTTACTGATTCAGATTCTGTTGAAGTGAAAGAAGGGGGATATCTCAAGAAAAGTATATTAACTTATCATATAGCAAATATAGGTGTCAAGGCTACATTTGAGGTAAAAAAGCCCCAGCTTCAGGCCGTACAGTGCAGAGAGACAGCTTCATAATTCATGGTCTGTAGTTACTTCAATGCCGTCTCTGTCAAACTGTAGAGTTTTGTGAATATTGAAATTTTAAAATTTGTTTAATAGTTAACAGATTTCGTTTCTTGCGTTATTATCGATCTAATCCTCAACAATTTACTAAAGTATGTCCAGCACATTTAACCCACATACTTTCCTTCACAGACACACAGACACACACAGACACACACTCACACACACATACACACACACACGCAGACACACACACACACACTCAGCTTTTTGTTGCACCTCTTTTAATTTATGAGAGATAAAAGTGAACGAATTAAAAATGCAAATTTTGTACATTTTTGATATGATAATGACATTTTCAAACACTCAAAGAAGTATCAAGAAAACCCATATTCTATTAGTTCATATTTTTTTTTCTTTTAGATATCAGATGTTAAAAAAACAACATGCAAAGTTTAGAGCGATTTAGTGTGGTAGTAACAAAAGAGATAGATTTTGAAAAATAGGGTCAAATCCAAGATGGAGGTCCTTTCCATGGCAACCAGACACGCTAGTAAGTTTCCAAGGACATATTCTGAATCAAACAAATTTGCCAATTACACATGCAAGCAGTGAACTGACCCAAGGTCAAAGGAAAAGAAAAATTAGGTCACCCCCCGTTCCCCCACATCCTCTAAAAGAATCTTTAGAAGATAAAAATCAGGTGGAGAGTAGGCGCAGACTCCGTTGTCCAGGCACAATTTCAGAATTCCAACATTCTGTCCGAAAGTTTTTTTTTACGAAAACTAAACACGCCTTTAAAACCCAGGTAATTGTACTTGTTTCGAATTGAAATATACATAAGAAAAGTTGCACGTTTACGTTTTTGATTTTCTCCAAATCCTCACAGGTATCCGACATCGTGCCAGAGTGCCATGTACAATCACGGTACCCACTTATGCACTCCTGGTCAGTGGATGAACCAATCAGAGTCAGTCCCTACAGTCGACGAGGGCGACCTCTACTCCACTTGTCCACACAACCTGGGATTCGAACTGCACACCTACAACTTAACCACAGCTTGCGTTTATAGTCACGACACCAAACTCAACTACACGGACGCCCGAGCTGTGTGCCAAAGTATGGAGTCCCATCTTTACACCATCAAAAATCTGGACAAATTTGAAATTTTGAAAAATCTTCAGACAAGTCAAGCTCTGTGGGTGGGTCTCGACGACCTGGAAACAGAGGGCAAGTTTGTGTGGGTGGACGATGGCACAGAAGTTGATCCTGATCTGAAACAGCAGCTTTTTCAAGCAAATCAGCCAGACAATAGAAACTCTGAACAACACTGTGTCACTAACACCAAAACTGGTCTGGATGACAGAGACTGCCGGATATTACAGCATTACTTTTTTTGCGAAATACACGTGTAAAATTTCTTAACCGCACCTTCAAAATGCGCACGCTAAATTGGTTTGTTCTGATCAAGCGGACTGCTGGAGATCAACATCTAATTTTAGTAGAGGGGTACAAACGCTCCAAACTGTTCACTACCACTGACAAAGAAAAACATACAAAAATGCACGAAACCCTTGACAATTGTTGTCGGATCTCGATGTGGAGCTGGAGCACAAGTAAGTGGTACAAACACTCTGACAGGGATTTCCAGGGTTTTGCTTCGTCGAATATGAACTATTGGCTGGTACTGTCAGATCACAGGATCAGATGGATTGGCTTAAGACCATCCTGTAGCCTTTAGAAATTACTCATCGAAGAACATGTACTCGCGTTTCTCAAGTACTCGCTTTAATGAATACCATACAACTGACACAGAGCATCGATAACCGAATACCAATCTCGACTTTATACTCCTCAACATCAAAACCGAGTCTCTTGGAAGTATCTACTGAGGGTGGCATGAATTTGGTGGTGGTGGTTGGGGGGGGGGGAGGAATGGTGACGACGACAAAGGTGCCAAAAACACCTTCCGTGGTCGACATAAAAGCATAATAATAAGAATAACATAGCGATAGTCAAAACGCTGTTCCACTGTCATCCTTTTTCCTTTTTTTTTTTAAGCACTTTTTTTTTGTTGCCACTAATCCTCTTACATGCTAAGTAAATGCTTAGTTCAGTATCTACATGTGTAAAAGTGTGTTTGTCATGGACTCGAATACACAAAATTGTTTATTGCAAGAATCCCGATGTTCAGTGTTGACTCGAGTCGAGTATTACTACTCCGTAATGGAATAAGATTCAGACCCACGATTCTCCAACACACTATCTCTAGAAGACGGCTTAGAGCAGCCAGACAAATTGAATAAGTGGACAAACAACATTGAGGAATGGACAGGTAAAAATAGTCGTGGAAACACAGGCCCTCGTTCACAACTGATGAACATGGAGAAAACCTATGAAAACGTTCCTCTTGCAGAGCAACTTCGAAACACACAAGGTTCGTTTGTTTGTTGTGTTGGGGTTTAATGACACATCAGCACGATTACGGCTATATTGTGTCAAACACGGTAGGATACGTTTATACGCCAAGAAGGAGAGAGGAAAGCAAGCGGGACAGAAGACAGGAGCAGGGAGAGCGTGAAGAGAGATGTCGAGGATGGCACTCTATGGGAGACACCCCACCGGTGGCGGGCTTACTCTGCCTGCAGGTGGGAGCAGAGAACCTGCTTATAAACCCCGGGCCCCCACTTGGGTAAACATGCAAGAAAATGGTTAAGAAGACCGGAATGTGAAGAACAAGTGTTTCTCAAAGAGGAAGGAATTTCAAGAGTTTGGTAGCCATGGTGTAGCTTTAAGGACTTGTGAATATAAATTATTGTTGTTGATACATAGGCACGAGGTCAGTTTATACTGACATGTTTACGGCTCTATTGTTCTTGAATTATTGATTGTGTATTTTATTCACTGACCCATCGATCGATCGACAAATTGATTGATCGATTAATTAATTGAGTGGTTGATTGATTGATTGGTTGATGGTATAGTTGGCTGAGTGAGTGAGTGATGATTGAGCTAGTGAGTGAGTGAGCTAGTGAGTGAGTGAGTGAATTAGTGAGTGAGTGAGTGAGTGGGTGATGATTGAGCTAGTGAGTTAGTAAGTGAGAAAGTGAGTGAGTGAGTGAATTAGTGAGTGAGAGAGTGAATTACTGACTGAGGGAGTGTGTGAGTAACTGAGAAGATAAATGAAGGAAAGAGTGCCAGGTTGAGTGATTGATCGACTGATTGGTTGATTCGTTGTCTGCTTGCTTGGTTACCTGCATGTTTGGTTGATTGGTTATATATTACGTATGTACTGAACAGCATCATGGTAAACGTGCAGTATGTTTGTGCATACCAATATATATCTTTTATTGTAATTGAGATTGAAATTAAACTTTAAATATAAGATCAATCAGGTCTGTCATTTGAGCCTACCTACCTACTTACGTAGCTACGTAAGTACATACATATGCACCTACCTACCAACCTACCTACCAACCAACCTACCTACCTACCTACCTACCTACCTACATACATACATACATACATACATACATACATACATACATACATACATACTTACATACATACATACATACCACCCTACCTTCCTTCCTACCCATCTACCTACCCACCTACTTACGTACCTACGTGCCTACTTACACCTACGTACGTACGTACGTACCTACCTACCTACCTATCCACCTACCTACCAACCAACCTATCTACTTATCTACCAACCTGCCTGCTCACCCGTCTAATGTCATCTAAGAAACAAAGAGATGTGTCTCTTATGAAGGACAGCCATTGTGACAGTCAGCTATTGATTAATTCCCTTTTCTAAGTACAAGAGGTATAACACAAGCGTTGTACAGACGGGGAAAATGGACACTATAGAGTACTGGAGGGTCAGTTTTTATTCTTTACAAGTTTCACTTATAGAGTACTGGAGGGTCAGTGCGTTACGTTGGGTGTTCGCGTCACCTATGTCCGTATCATGTCAGACTGTAGGAATTTGCTCCAAACCTGACTTAATTCCTCTGACCATAGAGCTATTGAAATAAGTCAACTTTGGTGAGGAATGGTACAGTCTGATATGATACGGGCATAGGTGACGCGAACACCCGACGTGACGCCCTGACCCTCCAGTATGTGAAACATGTAAAGAATAAAAACTATGCAAACAAATTATTGCGATAAGAAAACATTTTCATCTTAGTGTGAATTTTTCAGATTTTTAGTTTAGTATCTTCCAAGTAAATAGAGGGAAGTTACTTAATCAGAAATATAAACATACACACATACATGCACACACGTGTACACACACACACACTCACAGAGACAGCAAGAGAGATACAGAGAGAAAGTGGAAGAGATAAGGAAAGACAGATAAAGTCAGACAAAGATTCAGAGAGAGAGAGAGAGAGAGAGAGAGAGAGAGAAAGAGACAGAGAGAGAGAGATAAAGAGACAGAGAGAGTGACAGAGGGAATGAGATACAGAGAGAAAGAGACAGAGAGAGAGTGAGAGAAAGAGACAGAGAGGAAGAGACAGAGAGAAAGGGACAGAGAGAAAGAGACAGAGAGAAAGAGACAGAGAGAAAGAGACAGAGAGAGTAACACAGCGAATGAGATAAAGAGACAGAGAGAGCGAGAACGAGAAACAGACAGAGACAGAGAGAAAGAGAAAGAGAGAGAGAGAGACAGGGAGAAAGAGACAAAGAGAAACAGAGAGAGAGACAAAGAGATAGAGAGAGAGAGAGAAAGAAACAGAGAGAGAGAGAGAGAGAGAGAAAATAAGAACAGAAAGACGATGATCAGGAATTGGGAGGAGAGGAAGATAAAAATGGATAGAAAGTAAAAAGAAGGAGGAGAGTGACGGCGATGAGGAGGTGAAGATTATCTTCCAAAGATCGGGAGTTCTACATCAATGAATTTAGCAGAGATTGATGACATTCCACAGATCTACATTAACATCAAACACCTGACATTTGATAAGGTATTCAAAAACGCGGACTGGGTACACAGATTCAAAAGCAAACTCTACACGGTATGTAAACCTCTACAGTGACCTCTAACAAAACAGTCTTTGCCTCGGAAAAGATCATTTCGGGGAAATCTAGATTTGGTTTCGCTATATGACTCTTAACATTATCGAGTCTAATGAACAAATTGCAAATTTTACAGGTTCATTTGATGGAATAGTTTTTTTTTTTAACCTTAACAATGTCAGATCAGTTAAAATTGTTGGAATATCAAGGTTTGTATAGAAACATTTGTTAACTCTGTGTCTGCCAGCAACATATACGGTACATGAGACGAGTTAGACATCATTTCAAACTCCCAAACTTTGCGACTCGACTTTGAAAAATGAAAAATAAATAAATAAATAAATAAATAAATAAATAAATAAATAGATAAATAAATAAATAAACGCCAAGTTACAATAAGAGTGTATGTTTTTAAAAAGCTCGAAAAGTCATCGGCCGGTAACAGAATCTTGGCAGTGAATAGGTAACTATATCAATCATTGAATTCTTTCATTTTACCTTGTAGACACTATGTTATTTGGAAAGTATCAAGATGCAAAATATTGTGAACAAATCTTTTCTTGACACTACTGGCGTAATTTTTGTAGGACGTTATACAGATCTATTTGAATTTTTTTTTGCTGAAAATGTATTTTATCAAAGTACTATAATAAGCGGTTATGTTTGAGCGCCCTTTCCCCTGCTAACACCAACAATTTCAACTGGAGTGGCCTTAATGCTACCCGCTCCTATCTCTTTTTTAAAAGAGATGTCTGGTAAAAGAACCAAGAAAAACAAACTTGAACCAGACGAGTCAATTTTCAATGTGTAACGTGAATTGAGGCCATGACGAGGGTGAAAATGGAGGAAAAGGACACGGAGACATTAAGGGCCCCAAATACAACACATGTCGACAGGGTGTTAGCAGGTATACCTCAGTTTGCCTCCTGTAACCTGTTGCGGCCGTTTTCAGCCATTGTCAGGCTGCACGACTTACCAAAAGATGGATTTTGGAATTTCTGTGCACTTAAAAATTGAGACAAAATCTACGAGGAAAGTTAAAGGAATCTAATCTGGGTCTAGATCTCGATCTAGTTGTAGATCCCGGACTAGATCTAAACTATTGATTCATGACGGACTAATGCATGCAACTTTGGACAGCTGTGAGTAACTTATTTTTAGATCTAGATCTATTGTAGTAAGACACACAATAATTATAATTATAGGTCTCGTGGGGTTAGTTTTGTTGTTCAGGTCACCTTTTCGTTGTCTTGATATACCAATTTATCCATTTCTTCTGTTACTGTAGATTTTGTTTGCACTAATAGGTCTAGATCTCCTTGCTTCTATTCTAAAAGTAGACCATCACTGATGGTGACATGATTAGTTTTAATACACCTTGGGCACTTCCAACTAACATTATATACTATTTATACTATTTTTATTACTTTCATGCTAGCCCTCTATTACTGCTGCTGCATCTACTACTATTATCCACTACTACTGGTACTTCTACTACTACTAGATCTACTACTGCTATTACTCTTCCTCTTACTACTACTACTACTGTTTTACTGCTACTACAACTACTTCTACTACTACTGCTACTACACTACTACTGCTTCTACTACTAATACTACTAGTACCTCTACCTCCACCACTACTAGGCTACTACTACTACATTTACCACTACTACTTCTACTACTGTAACTACAACTAGTACTTCTACCACTGTGCTACTGTACTGCTACTACTAGTACTACTACTACCACTAGTACTACTATTACTACTATTAAGCCTACTACTACGACGTCTACTACTACTCTTCTGCTACTATACTACTACTACTGTCACTAGTACTACTATTACTACCATTGCTGCTATTACTACTACTGCATCTGCTATGCTGTTATATGCACTACCACTGTCAGTCCATCTATCTGCCTGCTTGTCTGTCTGTCTGTCTGTCTGTCTGTCTGCTTAACTTTATCTCTCTGTCTCGTTATTCAATACAGTTATAGTATACTCAGAACAGATCTATATATCCATCGATATTTCTATATTTGTGCTTTTCTGTCTGTCTGTCTGTCTATCTGTGTGTCAGTCTATCTGCCTATCTGTCTGTTTGTCTGTCTGTCTGCCTGTCTGTCTCTATATTAAACGACATATAATGAAAACAGAAAAATGCATGTTAACTTGCACACTACAATACATGTAACTTTAACAAAATGTTTTACTCTAGAATTAGGGAAAAAAAAAATGACATGAAATGAACGATGAGTATTTTCCTCAGCTATGCAGGGCCCTTGATAGTAGGCTAACTAAACGTACAACAATTTACAAAGTTAAACAGTGAAACCATCAGTGGTGACATTTGAGTAGCTTTCCCAAGTTATCTGTCTTTAAACCAGTCGCTGCTAAGCCCTTTATTTATCTTGCCTTAATCCTATGGGTTAAACAGTAAGTGCCCTTTTGAAAGTCAAATTAACATTTTGCTGAGGAAGACGGTATATGCCTATATTATTTAATCTATCTATCCACCTATCAGTCTGTTCGTTTCTGTGTGTGTGTGTGTGTCTGTCTGTCTGTTTGTCTTCCGTCAGTTTGTATGCCTGTCCTCCCATCTATCTGTCTGTGTATGTCTATTGTTTATCTGTTTGTCGGGATGTCCCTCCGTCCGTCTGTCTATCTTTATGCCTGTCTATGTCTGTCAGTCTGTCTGTCTGCCTATCTGCTTGTCTCTCCATCTGTCTGCCGGACTATCTCTTTGCCTCTCCGGCTGTCCATCTGTCGATCTGTCTATCTGTCCGTCCGTCTGCCTCTTTGTGAAAATATCAAACCGGATCCTGAACAGTTGGACTATTCTCTTATCAAACGCCCCGAACACACACTGGATGACGATCTTCTTTGTAGTAGTCAAGATTTACTTGTGTAAGATCTGAGTTGACAGGAGTTTTACAGTACGGCAAAGATATTTTATCTCTGTACTGTGATGTAGATAGATCAACAGTTTGCACATCTCCGCACTCTCCGAGTATTCGGTATCTTTCTTTCTTTCTTTCTTTCTTTTCTTTCTTTCTTTTTTCTGTCTTTGCTCTTTCCTTTTCTTTCTTTCTTTCTTTTTTTCTTTCTTTCTTTCTTTCTTTCTTTTTTTTTCTTTTTCTGTCCTTCTTTCTGTCTTTCTTTCTTTTTTCTTCGATGTTTCTTTCTATTTCTTTCTTTCTCTTTCATTCCTTTTCTTTCTTTCTTTCGTTTTTTCTTCCTTCCTTCTTATCTCTCTTTTTTCATTTGTTTATTATTTCTTTGTTTATTTTTTTTTGTTTTCCCTTCTTTTTCTCTTTCTTTTTTTCATTCTCTCATTCTTTTAAACCTTTTTATCTCTCTTTTCAGTCTTTCTCGTTTTAGTGTTTTTTTTTTTCTCCCATTTTCTCTCTCTTGGGTTTTCTTTTTTTGGGCGGAAATGTGGAAGTGCCTCTGCCTACTTTTCACCCGATTTTAACTTCCCAATCTTCTTTAACGTGCGTAACAAACACACGGCACGCTAAAAAATCATTTTTATCCGAGAAGGCTAGACGTCGGGCTTCTCTCCATTCAAGAAACACAGAGTAGTGATAAAAATGCTAACTCTTTTTCCATCTCCCGATAGTACTGGCAAAAATTCATGACGTTCAGTTTTTGCCGGGGAGCAGGCGCCTACTCCCTCTGCTTCAGCGTTCCCGTGATCATGTAGGCCCAACAACATAACACTTATACCATGTGCGCTTCTACAGGACAGAGTAACCACCTCTCTCTCTCTCTCTCTCTATTTCTCTATCTATCTATCTATCTATCTATCTATCTATCTATCTATCTATCTATCTATCTATCTATCTATCTATC
>JBCAUA010336784.1:0-18941 GCA_038406235.1 Peronia verruculata | reverse complement strand
TAAGCTTTTCAACCTCCTGTAGTGGTGGTTATCTCAGCTGTCCACAACCGTGGTAAAAAAAAATAACATAACACTAATAGTGAAATTCAACATTTAAATTTAAACACCGTAGTTGAGAAGCTCTCCCCATGAGCCCTTGCGGATGTCAGCGAGGGAGGCTCATACCATAGTACGGCGCTGGCCTCTCAGTCTCATTGATTGTCCTCAGTATTCACGGGTGTCTCGCCGGTCAGTGTGGACGTAGTAGAACTGTGAACTCAGTGTGACCAGTGGTGGTCAGTGAGCCAGTAGGATAGGACACTTGAGGGCAGTTTGTGGAGCAGTTGTTGCCTCTTGAGAGATGCAATCAGCGCAAGCATGTGTTTGAGTCGTTGTTTTCTTTAGTGTGTTGTGTGCATCCATTACGGCGGTGCTAAATGTCATAACCGGAATAATACTGACATGTGCATCATTACATGAGATCCGAACTGTATTTGTGTTATTTTTATTTGATTTTTTTTTCTTCGTGCTTTGTTTTCCTGATATCTTTAGCTCTTCAACAAAACCAAGTTTTTCTTATTGTTTCAGTGAGATCCGCAAGCGCGATTCATTGTCTATCAGCTGGTTGCATTTTTGGTTTGTTTGTTGTTGTTACTTCATAATGAAATGCAGGTTACTGATCACTTCCATGTGCTGCGTTTTCTTTAAGAAATTTCTCTTTTCATACCTGGGAAAATGTTGGTGACCACCAGTGTTTTCGTCATTGGAGTAACATTGGTCTGTCTGTGTAGCCTGGATAAGGGCACCTTTATAATGCGTACTTTAAATTTAAAAAAAAACAAAAACACACACACAAGCAGATAGATGTGTTCATGCTTATCCACGCGTTCCGTGTTCAAAAACTCACGCACGACTAAGGTATGACAACACAGACGACCTCTTTGTTGTTGTTGTTATTGTTTCCTTTGACTACAACGGTTGGTATCCATGCCAGTATGAATCAACCACGGGCAGGCAAGTAGCCTAGAACTAAAGAAAGATTTCTCACACCATCCGTTTTCTGTGCGTTCAATATCAGCGCGCCCTGAGACGGTCAGTTGCTGACATTGAGTGGTTTTCGTTCATTAAATTTGTTGGGCAAAGGTAATTACTAGGTAGTGTCAGTGATAGGGAGATCGAGATGGTGTCTCTCCGTGATATATATCACTGCCTGGCTTACGCTTTCTACCACTGGCATTGAATGTTTTTCTTAACATTCTTGTGGGCAGTTGCATGTAGCAGTTTGTGGCTAGGGGTATTAGGGTCTCTGTGTGAGAAATGCCATTGCCTTTTTAACGCATTCCACCTGTAGCCAATGAGTCTGTCCCTACGTCTTCTGGTCATGTCTGTCCAGTTATTACTGTCCTTATGCGGAAGTAAAGGATTGAGCGATATATTGAATTTTTTAAAATTTATTTATTTATCTATTTTGTATTGTCATGTTTCTTTTCGTTCTGCGTAAGGGATCTCGAAATTCGTATCAGACTGCAGTTTGTTGTTGTCGTTATCTCAATTTCACATCTCACACCCATGTTTTCCCTTCTCATACTCCTGATCCCCTTCCACACACAGTCCGTTGCCCACATGTATTGCTAAGAAAATGGTTCGTGCCAGTGATATTGATACTACCGAGATGCTATTCTTCCGCTGTATAGCGGATTTCTGTTGTCAGCCATGTGTGCTGAAATGTCCTTATTTTGTCCAAAAAAAAATAAATTTATCTATCTATCTATCTATCTATCTATCTGTCTGTCTGTCTGTCTGTCTGTCTGTATATATATATATATATGAATATATATATTCATATTCCAATTGATTTTTTTCCCCAGCTGTGTGAGGGCGCTGCAGTCCTCAGCTCTCCTTTTCAGAAGTTTTTAGGATGGCTTCTCTGACATTTGTAGTTGTTATTATTATGTGATGGGTCAGCGAAAAAATTTTACCAAACATATAACTTGCATTAACTCAACGCAAACAAATAGGCCTACAATCAGTTTTGATATTTTATTATATTTCACTCTATTTACGTTTTTCTTTAGTTCATTCTGTTCTAATTTTTATTCTTTCCTTCCTTCCCTTTTTCTTTTTTTCTGTGTTTCTTTCTTTCTTTTTTCTTTCTTTCTTTTTCTTTCTTTCCTTTTCTTTCTTTCTTTCTTTCTTGCCCGGGCAATTTCAGAGTTGAGAAAGGACAAAGGTTGGGCATAAATTTATTACAGAGAAAGAAACACTTGTTGGTTTCCGGGTATTACTCCAGTCTGACCACTCGAAACCTCCTCGTTATCTGCTACCAAACCGTCGTAGCCTAGATACTCTGCCGGCAGTCTTTGTATTTGATTGCAATCAGAATTGCTGGTATTTGTGATTGGGATCGCTTTCACATCATCAATGGTTGTCAGTAAGAGAGCGATGGGATCAGATTTTAGCATGTCACTAGGCCCACTGATTTATGGAATCATTTTGTCGATGCTGCCAGTATGCCTTCGAAGTGGCCGGACTGGGGTGACGTTGATGTCGCGCCAGGTAGTGAGCTGTGGACACTGACCTCTTTATTATCTGTAGATGATCACGAGGATTCGCTCTCATTTCCTGGGGCTGATACTGACCCGAAATTTCAGGTAGAGGACATTGACAGACGACCTCTCCCAGAAGTCGTGATTACTAGCATTGTCTGCCTGACTCCTGGCGTATTCAGTACGTGTTCTGACTTTTTGTGTGGGTGTTGGAAGGGGGGGGGGGGCATTTACATTTTCTGTGAATAGTGGAGTATATCGTTGTTAGGCATGGAAATACTCATATTCTGGCGACGTCTTTATTTAATGTTCGTGCAACACTAGCTTGTGCAAAGAGATTGGTACTGTAGTGTGCCGTGGTTGTTCAGTGCCTGGCATCTTCTGGCTTCCTTTGGTTATTAGTCGATGAAAGTATGTGTAGAAAATACCAATTTATCTCCTTACCATCTGGTTGTTTATGGTTTGATTTCAAGTTTTAATTACCTCATTCTTTCTTTTGCATCAGAATCAGCGAGTATAGGCAGTAGTAAAAGAAGGTCTAATTGCTTTCGGAATGATGTCGTTTTCTCAGTCGTTAGTCGACATTTAGGCTGCATAGATTATGTTTTAAGTATTTCTTTAATTAATTATGTTCAGAATATTTACGGTCGAATCAATTTTTGTATTATGTAAATCAGTGCGTCTCTGTGAACCTGCTCAGTCCATTCTGTCATGCTTTTGTTTGTTTCAGAAGTACGAATTTTGTCTTTTTAGAAAAATAGAAGAGCAGTACTGGAGGCATGTTGAAAGATTTGGTGTGGCCATACAAAATGAATTGCTTATGAACTAACAATTTCTTGCCCTTCTAAGCTTTTTTTTTTTTTTTTCGTACCGAAAAAAAAAAATATTTAGTACGGCACTGTTTTAGGAATATAGATGAATTCCAGCTGTCCTATAGGTATGAGATAACAATTCGTCTACCATTTGTTTGACAAGTGTCTCATTGGTGAAGCAACCTGAAAACCATCGGGGATGCAGAGCAGAAACTGTTCAATTGAAAATATGGTTGAAGGACAAATAGCTCCATGGTGACACAAGACATCTGAAATATGAACAAAGACACTTGCAGCGTGACACTTTTTGTTGACACATTGGAGAGCTATCCGCCCCATAGCAACCACACGTGCACTGGAAACAGCAAAGGCGCTGCAGTGACATACTTTGGTTACTGTCATGCGCTGCAAGCGTCCTTTTAAGACAGTTCGATATTTGCGATGGTTATGTTGATTGAGTTCATTGATTTATACCAATTGGATTCGTGGTCGAAATAAAAGGCAGTGAAGTGCTAGATAGACGGGTTTCTTATACCAGTTGTAGTTTTCAGCAAAGCAAAGGTCGGCGGGCATCCTAGTGGCCGTGCAGTGTTACGTATGAGATGTAATGTAGTCAGTGTGAAGGGATTTTAAATTGATGCTACCTTTGAAAGACACGTCGCAAGTTGTTGATGTTTTGGGTGCATAGTATGTATAGATCAGAATTTGCAGCCCATTCAACAAGGACTTAAACAAAGTGTGGATCTGCCTATTTATCAATAAGTCAGTTGATGTGATAAACCTGTCGAGTGAGAAAACCTCGATCAGCTCATTTGACCAATCCCGAATTTAGCAAGCGATATAATTTGTCAAGTTCATTTGTTGACTAGGAAAGTATGCGACATGGGTATCAATGGTCATTTCATCTGACAAGGGCGTGGATTTTGAATGCCTTTGAATTTACCCCAGGCTAGATGATCTATGAGGCCGGATGGTCTATTAAATCTATTGGGGACCTGTAGATCCGACGTCGTGAAAGTCTCCTCAACAAAAAGTTGGGGGAATGGGTTGAAAGGTAGACGTGATCTCAATAGTGAAAATTGTGAAAATATTTATGACCCATAGACTGGAACACGCGTTTGGGTAGAGGGTAGCACGTAATACTACTACGTAATCAATAAGCTTTTATTTCTCTCTCTCTCTTTCTCTCTCTCTCTCTCTCTCTCTCTCTTGTTCATCTTGTAACGGTAGCTTTCGTGATGACGGAATATCGATGGCTTTGATCTTCCATCATAATTAATGGATTAATGGAAGTGCCTGTTAGTTCCCCCTTTAGATAATGAACACAGAAATAGCCAGATCAATGTTGCCACTAGCTGTAGGTATAGGAGAAAACAACATGGCATTATTTTGGTGATTTGGATTCATTCCTTCTGATGATGCTCATTGGTCCGGTTCCCTTTACAACTTTTTTTTTTTTTTCACTAGAGCGACATGGATATAAGGTGTTCCTATGTAAAGATCAGATTGTGTTCATAGCAGTATTATTGAATGCCGAAGTTTGCGAGAATCTACATGTGTCTCTCTTCGACTGTTATCAAAGCAGTGGTGAATGTCTCTGTTCAGCGGTCACTTTAGGAACAAACTATTTTAGGACTGTTAATATGCCCTGGTTAACTTAGTACGTCTTCCAGTCAGCAGTAGAGTCGTAGAATTTTATCCGAGTCTGCTGGCTTTTGCTGAAGGCGGGATTAAGAGAGGAGAGCAAAATCTTGTTAAGAGAGAATGCTCTGTCAGACTTAGGACATTGCGTTTAATTCTGCTGATTGATAGTTGAAGATAGCGTTAATCCTATTGCGACTTGCGCGCTCTCTCTCCCTCATCTCTCTCTCTCTCCCCCCCCCTCTCTCTCTCTCTCTCTCTTTCTCTCTCTCTTTCTTTGAATGAGTATCATGTTATTCTCGAAAATGGAAGTAAATGATAATCATTCAACATCAGGGCAACTTTGTTGTTCAGATACGATGGTCAATATTGGTGTGCACTCCTTCATCAGTAACAACAAGTATTATTATTCTATGGATCAAGCATGTGGTGATCAAGAAATGTATCGTGCCTGTGATGAACTCGACTGTAAAATTAGGGAAAATGGATATGGCTCTTATTGTAGGTTCGATTGTAGATACTAAAGTGGAAAATGGATGGCTCTCTCAATCGGTTCGACTGTTAAAAAAAAGTTTAGTATGGATGTGACTATCTCTACACGTTCGGTTCCAAATAGTAGAAAATGGGTTTGACTTTCTCGATAGCTCTTATTTGAAAATGGTGGAAAATGGATGCCATTTTATGTTCGATTGTATGCATACAGTGGGGAGTGGATGAAGCGCCACACAGATACGACTCTCTCCATAAACTTGAAAGCAAATAGTGGAAAAGTGTTGCTCTCAATAAGTAAAATTATGGAAAATGGATGAAGCCCAAAACGACTCGGATTCGTACGCTGAGGATGATACCAAATGTTGTCCTTCATTGACCAGTGACTAAGTAAGTGACTAAGAGAGTGAGTAAGTTGTGCATGGCCAGCTATCTTGTGTACGGAGGCGCAAACTTCAGATGCAATTATTGTGTCTTTCTCTCAGACCGACGGCGTACGGCCGAGGCCAGCGCCAGCCAACTCTCCGACCTACGCCGGGAGACAGTGGTGCTGGGCAAACAACTGGGCAACAAGGTGAGGACGTGAACTGTTGTACATGTTATACTCTGACTAAACCCTTATGCCACCGGTATGGACAAAATTCTTGACAAAATGTCTCCTTCATCACAATCAAAGATACTTTAACAAAAATGTTCACTGAAAACGATGTATTGAGAGAATTATTTTATTTTCTCCACCTGTCTTCAAACAGATTGTGGAAAACATAGATTTTAAAGACTAGAGTGATGCAGTATGTTGTCTTAAAATATTGTGGAACATTAAATTATTTTTGACTATGTTTGCGAGCTCAGTTCTTTGTTGGTTTGTCTCCACTTTTGGGCTTTTTGGAGGTATATATGTCATATAACAGAGGGATAGTAAGTCTACCATTTCACCGATCACTTGTCCAAACAGATTTTGAAAACCATTTTGACCTATCCCCTATGTGTAAAAACAGTTTCTAGACATAAAAGATCAAATTCTTCAAAATGCAGAAAATGGAGATTGACCAACAGAGAACTGAGCTCACTATGTGAGGAAATGATTAAATTGGGATTGACTGATTGTTTTGTTCAAGAACATCCAGAATTGCAAGTAGTGTACTTTGATAAAACACCTTGTCCCTGAAAACAGTGTTTCTGAGAAAAGTGTAATTTAATTTTGCCATCTCTCCCTTTTTCTCTCCCCCCCCCCCCCCCCCCGGAAACATAAGTAGTGCAAGGGCGTGCTCTTTTAGCATTGAAAAAAAAGTAGTCTAATAGTGAATATGTTACGATGAAAATGATGTTTTGTCAAAGTATAATGCAGCTGAAATAGTCTCCCACATAACCCTTTTTTTTTTCATCATAGTTTGATTTTTTTCCCCATATTTTCAGAGACAGCTTTTGCACTTGTCCATTCTCTAGAGAAAAAGCTTTTTGTTTCAACTTATTTATTAAAAGAGAGATTGTCGACTTACACTGTGATTTTCTTGAAACAGCATTTTCAGACAAAGACTTGTTTTGTCAATGTGCACTGGAGAAGATCTTACTAATGGAGAAATCTTTCTCTGATTTAAACTTAAAAATGTTCATAGAAACTACCAGAAGGTTGAAGGTTTCTATGATGACATTTTAATTAAAGTTTATGGAGAGACAGTGTATGCTATAGGATGATACAAGTACATGCACATTTACATGTTTCTATATTGTGTAGTGTGTGCATGGAAGAAAACACCCAAACAACATGCAGTGAATAAGTCTTTGTGATCAGAACAGCCTTTTGGCACATTTAGGATGGAGGACAGACAATCTGTTTAATAAAGTGGTAGAATATATAATTATTATGTATTATTTCATTGCATTGATTGTTGCGTGAAAGAAATGACCTATGCAAAGTGTAATGATCAAATACCAAACACTCAACTAGATAGACACTTACAAAACTAGATCAGGGTTTCCATGCATGGTGTAAAGATCTCATGCTTAGGTTGGCAGAAGGGGGAGGGGGGGGGGGGGGGTGTCTGTTTAAGCAATTGTCAAATACCAGCATGTGTACACAGATACATTTGAAATAATTCTCTTTGCTAGAACTGCAAAATCATACATTTAACTATTATAATTTATAAACTTTTATAACCAGAACTATCATTATCATTATCATTAATTATTATCATTATTATTTTCATCAGCATTATTATTATTATTTTAAATGAAGTGGAGACAGTTAAATGCCCAGCATAAACATTTTCTGTTGCAAGACATGGTAACCTAGGACTCTGGAAATGAATCAGGATGAGGAGGACAGAATGAATGGTTTTGGCAGGATGCAATACAGTTTTTAATCCCTTGTGTCAGATGTAATGATAGCATTGTTATTGTACCATTTCTTAGAACTTGCCTCTCATTGGAGATGATATTAGAGGATCAACAGGGGACCTGAGATCTTCATTACCTGCCACACCAGGGGTAAGCTTGTTGTGTCCTGTTCTTATTCTTCACTTCCAAAAACTTGTACAGCAAACAATGTTTTTGTTTGTTTAGTTTGTGAATCAGCTTTGTTACCATTCCACAGCATATGCTGTTTTTATCATTTGAATTGAGAAGTTCATATTCTTTAAAAAAAAAAAGACTCTTTCTTCTATGAATTCTTGAGCTTGTATCTTCAATGAAATCTTTATTTTTTAATTGTATTCTGAGAATGTTTACTGTTTAAGCAATATAAAATACTTATAAAGTGGCAAAGTCTCCTTGTTCTGATGTTTTTTTTTTTTACTTTTTGGTCTGTGTGTGGGTGTGTGTGAGTGTCTGTTACCAGTAGATTATGTTTAATAATAAACTGTAAAAGGATTTTCCCCATGGAGGACACATAAAATTTATCCATATCTTATTTACTGGAGTAAAGTAGAAAATACATTCAAAGTTATGGTGGTCTTTTTGATGCGTCCTGACTGATTCTTCTAAAATACATATTGGAGCAGTTTAGTCATCATTGTGCTAATGGGTCATTAAAAAAAAGCCAGCCATAGTATAGAGAGTCTCAGCCAGGCCCAGACATGGTCATGATCTTACCAAAGCCTCACACCTCCAGATCTCATAAGCTGCTGTCTAAATGCAATTACCAGTGTACACCGTCCCTACAATTGACCTGAGATTACTTTCAGTTGATTAAATACTAACATATGTCTGCATTGGGGAAGACAGGAAGCCCTGTTCATACCACTCATATAATCTTGAGTCAAGTATGCCTCCATATAGATAAAAATCAATCCACAGTCTGTTTTTCCAAGGTTTTAAGATCATTAACTGTCATTTGTGGGCTATGTTATTGACAGCCATTTTGTATTATACCTGTAGTACATGGGCATAGTAAGGCAAACAAAGGAAGATGAAGTGTTTTTTTCGAGGATTATTACAGGGGTCAAGTGTTTCTCTAAAAGGAAAAACAGCAGGGCCCGGGGGAGGGGGGGGGGGCATAAGAACCAGGACGGGAACGCAGAGGAAAAGGGGGATAAGGGGAATATAAGAAATAGGAAGGGGAAGAGGAGGAGGAGGAGAGGGGGGGGAATAAGTGGAAAATAAGAAAACAGAAAGAGAGACTCTCTTTGTAGATTTCTAGCTTTGCTCAAATATATAACTGGTACAAGGTATTCCAAAGGCTATGTGTAAACATAAGGTGTATCCATACATATTGATCTCGTTGCTTGAAATCTGACACTGAAGTAAATGAAATGTTACTCAGTCTTTAAAAAGGAGAACGGACGGGCATTATTTCCCTCATAAACTACTTTGAATCACTAATTAAGGTGATCTCTTTTTTTTTTTTTTATGGAAATTTTTCTCAGCATTGTTTGAGTTGTGTATTTTGAGGGGCCATAAATTCTGACAGATAAGATGTTAGCGTGCATGACTGAAGCTGAGCAAGAGTCAACATCATCTCATGCAAGGGGATCAAAGGCTTCACCGAAAACGGCAAGATAGATTTGATATAACGTGATGAATTGACACATTAGGCATAAGCTGCAGACCCAACCTGTGTCTAGGGGGATTAAAAGTCTCAAAGTGGGGTGTGTCTTATCACTTTGGTCATACAAAGCCAGGCAGTCAGCTGTTTGTTCTTGTGGTTGTACTCATTGTTTGCATGTTGAACATGTGTATGGTATCATTCATTTCCTACCTGGAAATGCTCCCTGTTATTAGCCCTTGGTAATTTATATGTAACTCCTGCACTGCCTCACCCTACAAAAATACTCAGAACCATGTATGTAGGCTGTTGCGGGGCAGCTTAAGAAATACTTGTCTCTGTGATAAATTCCAGTTTTTGTACAGAGGGGAACCCGTAATTGCCTTTTCTGACTCAGTGATTGTTTACATTTGATGAAAGGTGTTAGGCTATATGAAGTTTCAAAACCATAAATCTATAAATGCCAAAAGGTAGACACGAAATAGTGATTGTGATGATTGATGACACTCAGTTGCCTCCTTCAGTATAGAGTGTCCTTCACTATAGGTGTTTTGCATACCCCTAAGTGAGAGAGTCAAAATGGTAACCTGTTTTTTTTTTTTCTCTTTTTTTTCCCCCCCTTCATAAGGCACTGTATAATTGGGATGTTATGTTCGTCAAAGTGGAAATGAATGATGATTGAAATAAGAAAAGGGAAAAGAGAGTGTTGAAATAGTCAGAAAGGTAAAGTTAAGAAAGTTCCATCCCATAAAGTTCAGATGGAATTGGGATAGCTTGTTCTTACTGACAGTGAAAACCTGATCCATAGAAAAATTCTGCTGGCTTTCTTAAAAGACTGTATTGGAACCAGTAGATAGTTTTGCTTTCCTCTGAAAGAATACTAGGATTAGGATTATCAGTCACCTCCCACAACTGGGACATACTATATACAGGCCCATAGAGAAGTCAAATTGATACTCCTACTGAATTCTCTGTCTTCTTATCATTGAACAGTTATAGCACTTTCACACTTATGAAAAACAACAGACTCACGTCAGCTTTGGCTGGAAGTATGTGCAGACAAAGATTTTTGTTAATTGCTTTACTTTCAAAAAAGGAAAAGGTGACAATAATTATCTGCTGTTGTAAGAATGAAGGAGTGTTCAGATTGCCACTCATTCCTTCGGCTGGATTGGCTTCTGCATTTCTTCAACAACATTTTCACCCTCTGCTGATTGTAAAAGCATATTCAGTTATAATTATCTACCACTATCCCTCTAGGTAGAAATAATTTCACAATTTCACAACAACTATTTTATAATATTTGTGAATTTAATGTTTAATGGCCCATTTTGGCCCATCTGCCAGACACCAGGAGTCTTGAACAAGCATCGCAAAGCAGGAAAAAGTCCTTTAATAAATAGTTTGAAATATTAATTATAGTAAATTTTTAACAAAATTATTACATCAGAAATAGCAAATGTACCTTGCATTATGAATTTTGCAGAATTTATTATGTGAACATGTGAAGAAGTGCAAAAGTGATTTTATTTTCTTCTTTACTTTGTTTAGCAGCCCCTGTGTCTACCAAGCGAAGTAATTACAAGTGTAATTATGCTAAGGAATAAACTGTCCCTAGTGAGAGCTGTTTTTTCCCTCCATTGTGCAATAATTTCTATATTTATTCTGCTCTGACCCTCCACAGCAAGTGAAAAATGTGGATGTCAGCCGCAAATCTGACACCTTCTCCCAGTTCAAGTCTGACAGCTCTCTCAACCTCTCCACGGCCAGTGGAAAGCGCTGGTCAGACAGATTTGACCTCATTAAAAGCAACAGCCTTGAACTTGATGACACCGATGACCTTGACACTGGATCAGACACCACAGAGATTATCTATCCCCCTGCAGACCTAGACAGTGACCAGTTTGCAAGGTATTGCTTTGTCCTGGATATTATTTTGTTGTTATTTGGTTGGATTTTTTGTTGTTGACTTTTTGTTGTACCACATGCATGTCACTGCAGCCATTGACTAGATCCACAAGTTTCACTGCTTAGCAATTGGACATTGATTTAATTTCCCAAAGATGCAGTAAACCATCCCTATACTTGTCCATCCAGCCATTTGTTTATTAGTCCAGTTACCCTTGGGTTCAGGCACCCAACCCATCTCTCCACACATTCCATACACCTCTTCTTATCTATCTGTCAATCCATTCATTCATCTATCCATTCACTCGATCCGTCTCATTTCATCCCATCCCATCCCATCTCATCCCATCCCAACCCATCAGTCCATTCACTTTTTCTTCCATCCATCCATCCATCCATCCATCCCCCACATATTCACTTATTCTGGCTCTTGCATATGTAGCATGTGAAAATGTAAATTCTTTCAATTTCTGTACTATATCTTGTCCTTTCGCCTTTGTTAATTAAATGAATAGAGCTGGGCTGCCTGGGAGCCTTTGTCCTGGAAGCTTTGAATGAAATCAGATACCCTCATATTCTTTCTTTGCTTTCCAGCTCATACAAAATTTTTGCAGCAGATGATGTCAAGGCAGGAAGAAGTAGGCCAAACCAAGCCAATGTCTCAAATCCAGATGATGGTAAGTCATGGTGGTTAACTTTGCAGAATATCTCTGCAAGTCCTAGCTTAAGATTTTTCAATTTTTTTCACAGAAATAAACTTCTTGTGTATGTAGGTGCTAAAAATAGAGACAAACCTCTAATGAGAAAGGGATTGCATGAATAGAAAGTTTCTGTCACAGTTTGGAGACTGAACTTTAGCTTCCTGTCAGCGCTGTACACACTAACCAAAGAAAACAAAATGTGCTGAGTGTGGACCAAATTAGTGAATCAGTCTCAGATGTTTTAGGGTCATTGTGGTCAGTTTTCTCAGAGACAAAGAAAAAAATGAACAGATGTTTCTTCATATTGTTTCTCAGAACTCACTGAAGACGGGTGCTAGCACTTTTATGCCGTCATTTTTAAAAATACAGTATAAGCAGATTCTGGTAACCTGTTGTAGTCACAACACTTTTATCGGAGACCCTACACTTTTTCATCTGGTTTGTTTTGATGACTTACGCTTCAAGCCCTCTATCCTCTCAAATATCTCTTCATACATCACTCTCCCATCGTTTCTTCCACCCATCTCTTCTTCCACCCACCCACCCATCCATCCATCCATCCATCCATCCATCCATGTTTTGTTAATTAAGATTCCTTAATGAAACATTGCTGTTATACTCCCTGTCACAGCTTCTGTGAGTACCGACACTGTCTCTCAAGAGGATGAAGATGATCCCAATGATGAGACCTTGGCTATCTCCAATCCCACCACACCTTCGGACCCAGAGAAAGAATTCATTGTGGGCACACCAGATAAGGTAAACACCCAATCACTCCCATTAACCCCTTCATTACTACACACATTTCCTCCCCCAGTGCTAAGAAAATTTCACAAAATGAGCAGAATCACCATTGGACCACTCGATTTCATTTCTGTCAAGATTAAAACCCCTTTGCTTCTCTGTTGACCTACCATGTAAGTGTTATATGACGGGGTCAGATGTGCTAATGACGTACATTATATATATGTCATCGCACACTGTATGTCAATAGAGCATTTGACTCCAGTCATACTCAGACATACATTGCATGTCAAAGGAGCAGGGAAGGGTTAAAAACTTAATGATGATGATATCAGGGAAAGACAAGAATGACAGTATCAGTAGGCAAGACTGCTAATCTTTTGAAGCAGCAATTGTGAGTCTACCCAACCAGTGTTTCCAATCATCTCCCAGCTACTATATTTGCCTCATCTTATCTTTTCTTATTTCACACTCAGCTAAGAAATTCCTTAATCAAGGACATTCTCAATAGCAACCACAGCCAAAGTCTCAGTAAAACCATACATTGAAGTTTCTCCTTTCTCTTCCATATTTGTCCCTCGTTTGGTATGATTTTGTCATGATTTAATACATTTAATTTAAAACTAATCTGTAGGCCCATTGGGTTTGAAAGATTATTCTAGTAGTTGATTCTACTGGTGATATTTTACTAGCCACAAATATTATGGGATCGCTATGGTGTTTGTGAGACATTTGCTAATTGGGAGAAAAGCAGTCGCATAGACATTAAGGATTTGTATTTTGAATCCTACAAATGGGGGAATGGGAAGGATTCAAGACTAGAACCTGCATTTTTTTTTTATTTTTAGTGACAATGTTTCCCTGGCTTCTTGGGTATTTAATACTAAGCAATGTATAGCCTTCTTGGATAAGGGTGGATATATGTCAGAAGTCCCCTGTGTGGATTAAACATGTTGAAGAACACTTAGCTATTAAACTATCAGATGAAGAGTAGGCAGAGATGATGAGGTGAAGGCAGAATTTCCAAATTCTAAATTTCTACCACAGATGAAATATTTTTCTCACTTAAAATTGGATTGGCACTTAAAGTCAGAATAATCCTACATTCTCAGCAATGAAGGGCTACCTACATAATTAATTGGCTAGCTTAATTTTTTCTTGTTCGTCTTTGTCAGTCTTATGATTTCATTGTCTTTCCTCCTTTTTTTTTACCGTCTTGTATATCTCATGTTCTCTTCCAGGAGGATTTTGTCAGAGAAAATTTTGAGGAGGACAATTTCACGCCCATACCCCTAGAGAAGTTCACCAAGTCGGTGGACAAGCTTGAGCGTCAGATGACAGCGGGAGCCTCTGGCTCTGTATTTGAGTCGACTCCATTCAGTCCACGACTCAGTCTGTCTGCCAGATTTATGTCCCGTGCCCAGCCATCTTCTTTCAAGTAAGCCATACACATATTTGGCACTGTCTAGGAAGAGACAATGTGATGAACAGAGATATTGTTATTTACAACTGTCCGTAAAACATGCCCGAGTGTCAGGCTTTCAGTGATGACAGTTATAGTAATGACTCTTACATTACAAAGCCCTGAGGTCTGGGCCAATTATTATTCCCTTCCCTACAGAGCATTTCTTAGTGGGGGTTTTTTGTTAAAAAATCTAGAAACCACTTCTCCCTCAGGAATAAAAGTTTGTGTAATCCTACATGACACATGTGGAAAGTAAACATGTCACACATCTGAATCAACTTTATCATAATGCTCAACACAATAAAAATATACTAATTTTAAATTGAAAATTTACTTGGACACAGATTAAAAAATACAAACTGTGCATTTCTAGTAAAAACGAAACAAAGACAGTTATAATGGGAAATGATTCTGGTTACTTACTGTACATTGTACAATCTCACACTGAGCGATGCAGTATAAAAGTCATAAGGGGTTTCATGTTTGTCATTGACCAGTTTGCGGGAAATATCGCATAAGACACAATGTTCATGCCTGGTAAGTTAAGAATGGCAGTTTATGCCTTTAGGTTTTTGATTCAAGTGCCATGTTGCTATGCTGTGTATGTGTGTTTGGAAAAGAATGTTGGAGCAAAATACATCCGATGAGCCTGACCAGACAGTCGCTGTTGCACACCTAGAATTTAAAACAGTTACATATTCAGAGTTGATTTACAAAGAAAGAAATTGTCTTTGTAGAGTCATTTAAATTATCCTGTAATATAACATCTATGAATGTTGTTTAGTAGCTCCTCTGTCCTTTTTTCGTAAGCATATAACCATTGACAAAAATTTGCTAATATCAACATTAGCTCGGTTTATTTTGTGTCTCTTTTTAATGAATCCATTACCATTCTATCATGCTTGAGATTATGCTTTGATATTTTATTTCCTTTTGCCTGGAGAGACTGATCTCAAAATGTAAAACTGTATAGGGAAATGATGTATTATCATCATGTTGTCTTAAGTTATTCATCTTTGAAGTTTAATTTTTTTTTGTGTGTTTGTTTTTTCCTTTGTTATAGGAAGAGTCCTAAATGTCGAGTTATCTTTGAGAATATAGATAACTAACTCTTGAGTTGAATTATTTTCATTCTTATTGTTGTTTTGATAAATTTTTAACGACAGAGTTAATTTTTTGTACATATGTGGCTTCTTATATTGATGTGATGTCATAAGTTCTGGCAGCATCCACATGTGTGCTCTTTGTTTCCAGAAACTTCTCGTCAGCTCAGGTCACATATCGCCAAGACAACTGGTACAATGTGAGTACTCTATACTCTCTTCTAATATCTCACATTACTGGAATGTTTGATCCCATCCTTTTTTACAACCACCTTTTCGTTTTGACACTGAGGAAACTATTCTGAATAGAAATTGTGATCATCCTCCACTTTGGTTTACAAGTATGTAATATTTCTTTGTAACTTGACTCTTATGACTGTCATTGCAGTTTTCTTTTTAAAAAAAAAAGTAAAGTAAAAAAAAAAAAAAAGTAAATTGCACTAACCATCAGATGAACTTGACTGTTTTAAGGGAGAAAGATAACAAATAAACTTTAGTACTTACACCACAAATTTTCTTTCGCAGTAAAACTAGATTTCTGTTTCAATACTGCATTTAAAACATATCATGGTTCAGCGTCATGATTTTGTCATAGTTTTTTTTTTTTTTAATAGAAAAATGGAACCTCAAACCTGAGAACACTTAAGCATTGTAAACTTTTCAATTCATACTGACAGTGTTTTAAGGAGAAATTTATGTCACTAAGTTTTTACCAGTCTCACAATGGTGGTCGTTTCGAACGTTTATTTGTCTGTGAAAGTTGTTCTGTCCTGGCATTGTGCATGTCTTATTTTATTTTTTTTTTTTTTCCCCACTGAACATCTTTTATGCTTGATATAAATCGTTTCTGTCTGAGTTATATAAAACATGCATCATTTGGCTTAAAATGAATGAAGAAATAGTGGCCTCATTGAAAATGTGAAGATCTTGCATTTGCTGCCTTATGCTCTTGCAGAATTGTTCTCTCCCATTTTGCATGCCCCCCATCTTGTGATATTGTTGTTAATCACTTAAAATAACAAACTTACTGTTGGCTAGTATTATGGTAACAACAGCGATGAAGTTTATTACTTTTATTGTTGTATTAATCTTCACCATGAGTGATGTTTGTGGCTTCTGCACACAGCAGATGTTTAACATGATGAGCATAAAGCATTAGATTTTTTAAAGACCAGAATTTGTCCAGTCTTGATAGGGAGATCATAGTTAGGAATGGGCACTTGACATATTTGTGAATGAAGATTCAGGGTAGAAACAGTATAGTTACAATTTCACTGTGGATCTGATGAAGTAGTTTAGGAATAGGACTATCCTTTTTGCTTTTTGCAACTATTTTTCATTTTCCTGTCAAGTCTTCTAGTTGTTAGCTTAACAGGTGAAATGATACATCTTAGAGAATGGTAGTGTTACTTTGGTTGTATTGTGAAAGTCTTTTTTGAAATATTCCCACCATTGTACTTTGATTTAATACTTTTAAACAAAAAGGACATGATTGTTCATAATTATCTACAATAGCCATAGCAGGTGGTAGTTTTTTTGTTGTTTTTTGTTTAACCTCTGTATAAATTCCCTTTGCAAATGACTTTTGTACATAAACATTAAACAGATGTATTCATTGAAATTGAACTTTTTTTTTTTTTTTGTGAGGGCTCAAAGGTTTTTAAATTTTTAAAATTACTTTTGCTCTTTAGTCATAGTAATAGGCCTCAGGTCACATAATATCACAAAAGAAGCAAATTCTTACTTTAGTTTGTTGTTGTAGACCTTCGTGTCCTGTCAGCACAGAGAGAGCAGGCGGCTCATAAAAGAGAAAGTTTTTAATAAAAGTGAAATAAATTCTTCAGTCTGTTATTTTAATATTACAGATCTTGATAGTTGTAGGTAAATGAAGTTGATGGCATGATGAAATTGGCCATCTTCCAGATTTTTTTCAAATGCAGATATAACTAAACATTTGAAGAAATCTCCAGCGAGAGTGCAGAAAGAGAAGTCATCTGTCATTTCAGTGCAGACCTAGATCAAAATCTGTAGTAGATTTTTAGTAAACCAATTTTATTTGCTCTCCTGTAAAATTTGGTGTCTCAGCACCTGGCGGATTTCATCATGCTGCCAACAATATAGCATAGGACGCTTCTCAAAATGATAGCTCTGCTGAATCAGGGAAAAGAGGAAAGGAAGTGTGTTGGAAGTCAGGAGGGAGTGGCTATGTAATAGGAGGGACAAAATTATTATCTAGGATGTTAGTTGCCTAGTGGTCCTTAATGATTAGCATTTGCCTTGTATAAGATCTTGCATTCTGAAGTCTGTCAAACTCTCCTGTATTAAAAGCTTCATACAGAATGATATACGGGGTTCCATTGTTCAGTATTACTCAAAGGTTTAACTAAAGCCCAGGCATAGATGCCAATCAAAATGATTTTAAAGGTCACAGGCAGCATTATTTAGCTTATACTACAAGTGAATGGTGGTCTAAGTAAGGTATTCTGATTGGAATCTGGCAATGTTTAATGTACAGCAGCCTGAGAAGATGGCTAGCATTGCCTTGTGTAAAGCTGTTCATCAAAGTAATCATTCAGATAGTCTCAGCAGTAGGCTGTACATTAGAATATGTAGTCTGCCATATCAAGCATGATAGTCCACCCTGGTCTGGGCGTGATCTTACACACGTTGATATATGAGAACCATGGTACTACCCCGTTCTCTCGCACATCCTCACACTTTTGTGGCCTATGCATCTTGTCTCACGATGTCCTGTTGTTGTACATGTGGTGAGCCTATCTATGGATGCTCCCACACTCATCATTCATTGCCCACTCCATCTTATCGTTTCCTGCCATCTACCACCCCTCCACCCCTTGACAGAGGAACAAAATGGAATTGACCAGGGCTATGGATGAAACCCGCAAAAGTCTATTAGCTGTAAGTAAACCAACTCCAGTCCATGTGTCTTCAATCTTGTATCCTTCATGTTTTTTTTATTTTTTTTAATTGGATATTTCCTCAAGTATCATCTAGTGTGTAGTGTAGTTTTCTTATTTGTCTCCAATGTTCACCAGTCATCTCACCACCTTTATACTTATTCGTTATTCCTCCCACTTTCGTGTAGAATAGATGGTCGGGGCTATTTGCACATATGGCTTTTATCCTTGCACCTTTAATATTGGGGATACACATTTCCATAAGAAATGTTCACTGAACATGTTCAAGAACTGCTTTTGCTTAAGCTTTCAGACTTTTCATGGGGATGACATGTAATCTTTGCTATGTCCTACAGACCAGAAGCATGTTTTCAAAGCCGACTTGAGGATTTTGTCAGTAACATTAACTGACAGATAACACTGAACCTTTTTTTGTATCATTGCCACACTATGACTTATACCGTGGTATAAGTTAGTCAATACATGTCATAGTGTATGTCAGTCAGAGTGTTTCAGAATTTTATGATTCAGCCAAAATTTCTGACAATTTGTCAGGAATGATTAGCTGTTGTCTGTCCTGCCAGTTGCACTTGCTAGCATTAGAAACAGCATTGCTTTAGAATCTGGGATTGTGTTACAGGTTTCCCCCCCCC
>JBCAUA010336566.1:0-18942 GCA_038406235.1 Peronia verruculata | reverse complement strand
ACAACAACAACAACAACAACAACAACAACAACAACAACAACAACAACAACAACAACAACAACAACAACAGTATTAACAGCAAAGTAGCATGTAGAGCAGCATTGACAGCATCAGCATAATAATAATAATAATATTAATAATAATAATAATAATAATGAAAAATAATGACATCATGAAAACAATACAAAACTGAGAGCAGTGATGTTAGCTATAACATGTATTAAACAGCAAACGAACACGCACTAATCTGGAAGGAAAGAAAGAAAGAAAGATAGAAAGAAAAGAAAACCTAGCATTTATCAGATCATAGACGATGCACTAACAAGAAAATGAAGGCACCGGCTGGACCTGAGCTCATAGGAAGAGAATCATCCCAAAATCAAGCCTGCTGAAGAATGCGACTCACCCCAGAACCAAGCCTGCTGAAAGATCTCTTCTCGATAGGCATGATTTATTACAATATTTTAACTAGACCGATTCAAGAAGCATTGTAGTAGTTTGATACTCGTAGGGAATACACTGCACTTTTTCGATATGACTATAATCAATTTTCGTGTAACAAAAACAAGAAATGTTATTAGTAACAAAGCGGTTGTTTGTTGTCCAAAAGACAGAACTTTTAAAGCAGGAAAGACAGATGAATGAATCTACAGAATTGTAACAATCATCGAGTTCATAAGAGAAAAGTACATGGGAACATTTGCCATTTTGCTTGTTGGTGATATGAGAGAGAAAACCCTTGCTGACTGCAGAATGGATAAGAGCAAAATGTGTGCTTTAGAGTTTGTTTGTTTTCACAGATGCATCTGAGCATGCAGTGCATGCAAAGGAGGTCTTACCTCGGAATGACATTAGTGAAAATGTCTTCTTCGCTGGTTATCCACTCTCACTATGTTCTCTCTCTCTCTCTCTCTCTCTCTTATTTTCGCTCTCTTCTTCTTTTCTCCTTTCTTCTTCTACTTCGTCCTCTCCTTCCTTTTCTGTTTTGTTTTTTATTTTGTCTTTTCTTCCCTCTTCTTCTTGTTCTTTTTCTCTATTTTTCTATTCTTTTTCTCCCCCTTCTACCTTTTCTTTTTCTTTCCTTCTCTCTTCCTCTTCATTCAGTCTTTTTTTCCCTGTGTTTTCTTCTACTTTTTCTCTCCTAATCCTTTTGCTTTCCATTCGCCTTTCTCCTGCTGGTCCTCTTGCTCACGTTCATATGCGCTCTTGCCCTTTTTTTAAACTCTGTTCTTCCTGTTTTCCAGTCTCTCTTTTTTCCACTTGAGATTTTTCGCATTGTTCACTCGGTGCATAATACTTTCTTTCTTCACTAAATGCTTTTTCTTCTCCTGGAGTCCCCCCCCCCCTCCCCCTTTTCTCTCTTTCTCTTCCTGTATTTGGCAGTGTTCTCGCCTTTCTCTTGCTCCTCCTACTTTCTTTCCCTCCTTCTCTTGCTTCACTTCCTTTGTCAACAAGAATCACCTTCGCCCTTGCCTTATGTATTCGCCGTCTTGGAGTCATGTTTTCTGAGGTCCAATCTTCTTCCTAGGAGTATATCATGCATAAAGTATATGCCACATTTTTGTTTTTCCACTGATGCCCGAACTCTGAAAGAGAGGGAAGAGAGATTGGGGGGTGGGGGGGGGGTATTGTTTTCTCCAGTAAACTTCTCTCACATGAATATAATGTAGTTGAACAAGCAGAGAAAAAAAAAAAAAAAGACGTCCTTCCCCCCCCCCCCTTCCCCAAACTAGTCACACACTTCCTCCCTTTCTACATCTTTGTAAGGGTTATTGTTTTTATTTTATTATCCTCTTTGTCCCCAAACCCTCGCTGGGCATTTTCGACACGGATAGTGAGACAGAGATAGTTTGCAGTATTTGTTTTATGCTTGAATAAATGAGCAAAATAGCTATTGTATTTTTTAAAAAAATGCAGTATCTCTCTGCCTGCTTCTGATTAATTGTTTTCAAGCATAACTTGGACAACAGCTGATGCCAAATGTTTTTTTGTTTTTTTCGCATGAATAACTCATTTGTAAAATGGAAAATATCAATGCTGTTCCATGGAAGATAAGTAAGCACATTACAGTAAACGAAATGGACAAGAAATTTGAAAGAAAAAAAAAAGGTAAAAACAACAAATTTACAGGCAAGAACAATAATAGAAAACAGCATTGCAGAAACATCTGCATTAACAAACGGTGGCAAAAGTTTTTAATTATACCAATTACAATTAAATAAGACAACAACAGTAACATAAGGCACGCTCTGAGAAAGAGAAAGGTAGAGAAAATAGAAGAAACAACAACAACAACAAAGAAATAGACTATTAAGTCTATTAGCAGTTTTTTTGTTATAACACTCATGTTTACTGAGGTATTTCAGTTTCTATCAGAGAGAAATCCGAAAACTAACAGACCTGCAATTATTTGCACGTATTCAACTGTTCTTTTCATTCTTTAAATCTTTCAGCTACTCCTGCCATTCACGTATTATCTGTTCTGATAGTGAATTTCGTGAAGTGATGTTGGTAATCACTGCGTGCAAAACCTTAGGCGAAACCGTGGGCTATTTATTGTGGAAACAACTTTTGGAAAGGGCGTGGTCGTGTACTTCTGAGGCAGGGAGAGATCAGGGTGTCACAGTTTCTTACTGAGCAAACAGCTCTGCAGCACGCATACATATGTTATCATTCGTGATGTCTTGAAGTGCACAGAGCCAGATGGTGTCAGCTGCTCAGTTTCTCTCTTTTTCAATGTGTGTGTATGTGTGTGTGTGTGTGTGTGCACAAGCTTGAGCGTTTGGCTTGCTGGAAGCTAAGGGCTTAGCTGGTGTAATGATATGCAAAAAACAAAAAAACAAAAAAAATCATCTATCCATTCATCCGTCGGATGTTTCATTTGCCTGTTTGCCCACCCGTTCGTCCATCCATCCATCCATCCATCCATCCATCCATCCATCCATCCATCCATCCATACATTCATCCATCCATCCATCCATCCATCTATCCATCCATCTATCCATCCATCCACCTATCCATCAATCCATCCATCCCCATCCATCCATCCATCCATCCATCCGCCCGTCCATCCATTCGTCCATCCTTTCATCCATCCATTCATCCATCTATCCATCCATCCATCCATCATCCATCTATCCATCTATCCGTCCGTCCGTCCATCCATCCATCCATCCATCCATCCATCCATCCATCCATCCACCTTCCTGTTATTCCTAACTTTTCGTCATGATGCCATCCATTTTTTGTTTATGTGATCTGCTAAAGAATTAATTCATGTTTCTGAGTTATGAGAGAGAAAACATCTTAATTGATTTCTGGGTGAGATAGATGATCTGTGTCAGATGAGAAGTATTTCACTTGGCAGACAACAGCAATGGCATTACACACACAACACAGTAGGATAGAAAACATGATCAACAACTGCAACAATATGACAAGAGCAGCAAAGACGACAACCAAAACAACAAAAAGATCAACGACTACAACAGCAGCAATCCTACTCCTCCCACTCCCTCTTAAAAGATTAGGAAAATTATCAAGCACATAAAGTCATAAACGTCAACAACAACTAAGCGAGACACAAAACACCCAGTATTGCAATAATTATGACAAATATCGTCTAAAACATAATCAGCTATTCCATGCACACTCTCAAAAGCCAAGCCAACAAACAGATTGTTCGAAGAGCATATCGCAGATCCTTGCCATTCGCAACCATTTAACATCAAAGAAAGAACAAAAAGAAAACAAACATAGAGAAACCAGATTATGATTGTCCAATGGGCTTTTCAGAGGAAATTGGGCGTGCCTAGGCCAAGCAGCCACAATAAACAAACAAGCACCAAGACCAAAAGAACAACAACAACAACAACAACAACAACAACAACAACAACAACAACAACAACAACAACAACAACAACAACAACAACAACACTATTTCGGAGAAACAATATATAGCCAGAGAATTGATCATCTCTTAGCTTTAAGATTAAGGCAAATGAGCTTTAACAAAAACAGACACGCACACACTCTCAAAGATATAGATTCAAGTTCTGCAACTGATTACTCGTATCAGGCGAAAAGGAAACTGAAACAATACGGGCATGTGGATCGAACATCTGGTCGTGCAGGGTCAGTGAAGCAGAAGCAGACAAGGTACAAGGCAGGGAGATAACATCCGAGAGTAGACAGACTTAAAAGTCAATAACATCTTAAAACTGGCTGAAAACGTGACCTGTGAAGGATTGAGGTAGCGGAATCATGGATAAATCTTCAGTGGCGTCCCAACAGTCGTCAAGACTAGCTCTTTCAATTCAATTCCTTCACTAACAGAGCTCTGATATTCAGATCGGTATTCACCCTGCTGTCTAAGGTGAAATGTCATTGCTACTCCAACTGGGATATTGTTTTTATTATGGGTAAGATAAGCAATTGCTATATCGAAGACTTCAAATTAATTTAACGAACTCTTTGTAATGTAAATATTTGATGCCCTGCTCTATGTTGTTAAGATCTTTGCTCTCCATACTCCTCGTTCTTGTGTAGATGTCCTAAATTCTGTGACTGTTTTTTTTCCCTGCCTATATAAGATCAGCACAATTCTCTGACTTCGAAAGGGTACTTTTTCCCTTGAAAGATCTCTAGTCATCATCACCACCAGCATCATCATTGTCAACTTATAAATAATTTGAATGTCAATACATAGATTGTCAACCAGTACATAAACAGTCAAAAAGTCTGAAAAATTAATAACTTGGAAAGTGATTAAATTGATTGACAGCCACTTTTTTTTTAGCCCTCTTGGTTCTTCGTCAGGGTATCATCATCATCATCATCATCATCATATCATTTTGCAGAGATGTCTGTAAAGACCACAAAGACTGTGAACCGGTATATAACATTTTAATGAAAAGGCCACAAAAGTAATACAATGCATAAATGGATAAATATAAAATACATGTAAATGAAAATGGGAAAATAATTCAATTTTAAAAGATGTAAAATAATATAATAATAATAATAATAATAATAATAATAATAAAATAAACAAAATAATAACAAAAATAGAAAAAAAATATGTTTCCAAATTTTCGAATATGATTGGTCCTTCTTCAGGATAAAGTATAAGCATTCTGAGACTAGCCCAAATTCATTCACCTGTGTAGCTGTTCAGACATCTCCTGCAGGTGATCCCATACCTACAGGTTAACCTCTTGCCTTGGATCTGTTTCTATCTAGACAGCTGTCAAATTTCACGGACTGCTCCATGGTGTCTCGACAGTCATACGGTTTAGAGCTATTTCAAGAAATTGCCAACTCAAAATCACTGCGGCGTCAGTTGCGGTTGGTAAATTTTACTAGTAAATACTAGGCGGCAGCGAGCACACTGTTGGACAAAGTAGAACGGTATCTTATGTTAAGCATTTTTGGGGGGGGGGGGAATGTGGGGTGGGGGAGGCTGTAATGCCACTACTGAGATTACTATAAATATGAAAATTGCCACTCATTTTTTCAATGAGATAAGATTTGACGGCATTGCAAATCAGGAAAATAACATCAGTTGTAGACGAGCTTAGATGTATGTGTACAAGGAAAAGACTCTGACAACAGTCATATTTGGGAAATCCAATCTCATGTAGTCACATTGTAATTGCCGTACTTCTCCCAGAAGATCAGGATATTTTTTCCAAGGATATGGGGCGAAATTTGCAGCCTCCGCCCAGCACGCTAGGAAGTGAATTGAGAATGAATTTCCAGTGTCATAATTATGCATCGCTTTGAACCACTCTAACGATAATGAATCCAGCTTGAATTTTTTCAAAAGTATGAGGGAAAAACTGAGATCCCTAAATTACCACAAAATGTAGACTTTCAATAGTAGCCAATATTCAGTCAATATAAATACAATTTCACTGTAGGATAACTAATTTTCAGCATCGCTGAAGAGTTGTAAAATCTTACCCTTTTGAAAGCTACTCATAGTTCTGGAGCATTTAGTTAAAAGCATTTAGTTAAACAAACAAACAAAAATCCATCTTATTCATGGCGATGTTAGGTAATCACAAATTGTATTCTTGCTGTGGTCATCATTTCTGCCAGACAAGAATGAGAAAGCCTTTCCGTATATTCACTTGAAAACACTCTAGTAGGCCATAAAAGAGGACAGCTGGCCTCTTACATTGCAACATTTGCACACGCCCACTCAAGACATCATTTCCTCAGGCTCTTCTCTTCGCCGCCCCTCTTCAAAGGATTAAAACACTTGTATTTACACTCATACACACGCACACATACCGACGCACATGCTGGCACACTTATACACGTAATTTTTTTTCTCTCTCTCATTCTTTCTCTCTCTCTGTCTCATTCTCTCACTAGCCCTCCTTAAACACATAACATTCAGGCTTACTCATAAGCGCTAAGGACAGATCGAAGTACATTATTACTGCTGGAGGTAAATGCAGAGAGCGTACTTGTGTGGAAATAAGTAGGCAAAATTCAGCTCAAATCTCATTGATTAAGTCAGCACTAATGAATGAGCCATGCTCTCAGACTCAAGCCCGCAAAGTGACGTGTGGAGAAACTCATAGGTGAACCGCCCCAGAAGTGAAGGATTACGGTCAGGTCAGGAAAAGCTCTTGGGGAAGTTATTAGGCTGTCTATCGGAAACTCCTTGATAAATTAAGCTCTGCAATCTAGGAAACTTGACAAAACTTTCCGGCAAGCCCACAGGCTGCACTTAGTACACTTCAGACCTCACTGAAGCAATTGACTTTTGTCCTAACTGTACAGGTCACCAGGGACGAAACTTAATATAGAGAGATTAACAACATATCTTATGTAATGCATTCAGGCAGTTTCAAACAAGAGCATTAATAATTAGAAATATCATTTTCAATCTCATCTATATCAACATTTCACTAGAATTTTACGCAGTATCACCCCCCCCCCCCAGCTGGTGTTGTCGTTGGACCCTCCCGTTGTTCTCGACAGATGAGGAGGTAGGCAGGTCGTTTGACAGTGTGGGCTGTCATGTGCGAGTGGAGGTCAACTGCTGAGACTCAGAGTTATCCATGGACGTTATTTGAAATGGAAACCTCCAGGGCTGAGCCACGTTTGCTGCGATCCCTCTTTTCCTGGATGCTGCTGCTCTGTTGCGCACAAATGTATGCCTTGAGTACCCTGTTCTTTCCCTAAAGACAATAAAATAAAGACACTTTTTTTTTTACACTTTACTTAAAACACAGAATTATGAAAGCATTAATAATGAATGAATTTTTCAGTTTTCGAGCTAGAACATTTCTTCATGTCTCCCCCCCCCCTTTTTTTTTCTTTTCTTTCTTTTTTTTCCTTTTAAATCTTGTTCTCGACTTTCAATAAATAAATCTTTCATAAGTCAGATCAGTGACGTCAAGAAAGATTTCAAAAAGGTCGTCGCAGTATCATCATTTTTGAGTTCGACCAAAACTTAAGTAATTCATTTGTGACAGAGCTCACCTGCGGCATTGCTGACATGTAATTGACAATAGTATTGCCATTGACATCAACATCTCTGCCAGCGGACAACCGCAGGGAAAAAAAAAAAAAATCAAATCTGAAACATTCAAGGGATATAATCGCACGTTTTGAAAAAAATATTGTTAAAAGAAGTCTGAATTTTTAGACTCAGGAAAATTTTGTCCGACAGATACTCTTCTCCTCGCCAGTGACTTAATGCAGGTGATACTGTGAGTATAATGTCTTTACATTTCACATTGGCAGCATGGATTTGTAATGGCATACTATCGCTGGAATATTTGTAAATCTTTTTTTTTTTCCTCCAAAAATCGTAATAAAGTTTGTTCTCCTCATGACAACATTGACTTACATTAGTGATCTTACTAACAGTCAGTTCTTGAAATTTAACATTGCTCCGATAAAGCATTTTCGTTCTTTCTTTTATTAGATGGCGTAGGCTTTTGAAAGTCCTTAAGATATTTGACATTAAAACTGCATATTTGTTCGTGAGGAATCAAATAGGAATGGACCCGACAACTAAACAGCCAAACGTAAGAGAAGCTGCCCAGCCACAGTTCTTGTATTAGCAAGGTTCTCAGTATTATCGTGTCAGGGCAACAGTGTTAGGATTAGGCTCCCAAATACGGCTAAGGGTCGATCAGCAAAAATCAGTCAATTAGCGGGCGTATGAAGTTAATCCTCAAGGTACTGGACTCACCCCAGACAACAGGAGTTAGTTAATCAATGACACAATAAGTCATAATTTCGTTAGGTTCACATTGGTGCACCAGTTATGACGGGTCACGAAGTTAATCCTATGGAAATCAAAACAATCTGAAAATTCTCTTCATGTTACAAAGTAAAGTTTTCTTCATTATTAGAAAATGTAAAGATGTCTAAACCTTAAAGGAAATTACGGATGTTAACCATTTCCTTGCTGTTACAATTAAAACAGCCGACTTCATGATGCTGGATAAAACTTTATATGATTAGATTGTGTACCTTGCATCAGGGATTTATTTTTGGTTTGCGTCGTCTACAAAGAACAAGAACAACATCAACAACAAAGTGGTACAATTTGGAATACACTATCTCTATCAATTTTAACCAAAGAACTTTAACCAAAAGAGAGCCACGAAAAAAAATGAAAAGTAAAAAAAAAAAAGAAAGTCCTAACCCAAAGGGACTTTGTCATTTCTAACACATACAGGAAAATGGCAAAATGGCAAAAAAAGGTAGTTTTAATTCTGACTTGCGAAACTAGAAACTGTTCGTATCTTTCGTTGTTTCCGATTTCACAGTCCATAGAAGCTATTTCCTCTCACACCTGAATGTTTCAAGACCACTTACCACTTTTCAGAAAGAATTTGGGCGGACTGGCATGACTCGTCATCATCATCATCATCTGCCTTTCTCGAGGTGTCCTTAAGCTCCAGACCCGTCCACTCTCATTATGTTGTCATCTCTTCTTTTGTCTGCCCCTTCTTTCAGAAACGGTGCCCTGCAAAATCATCTTTGCAAAGCCTGAAGATCGCGTGGCATGGCCAGACCATACCAATTTACACCGTTTTAGCTAAAACATTGGAATCTGGTCCAATTTCATTCTGAATTCGTCAACTTCTGCATTCGTAATGCGATCTCTGGCTATGATGCCGAGAATTTTGCGGAAGCATTTCATTTCCATATCCTTAGTTCTCCTCTCCGTGTCTACTGTGAGGGTCCAAGTTTCGCATGCATAAAGGAAGATGGACAAAACCAAGGTACGCATCAGTCTGATTTTCAACAGCGTGTTCCATATGGTTTTAAGTTTTGCCATGCGGCTATAGCCTGAGCTATTCTAAAGAGAATTTCAGACTTTGATCCAGCCTCTAACACATTTGATCAAATCATGACTAGACTCAGGTTATTTCACGGGACAGACCTCCGTTTTTGTTTTTCTTCATCATATTCTTCTTCTTTTTTTTTTTCTTGATGTTTTGTCCGTTTTTTTTTTTTGTTTTGTTTTGTTCATCAGATTCCTGACACTTTATTATGACAGTTCTGGTGTTCTTCTAGCTGACAAGCCAGCCTAACTAGCCATTATAGGTGACTAGATCGAGTTTTTTTTTTTCTTCTTTATTGCGGTTTTAATGACATTTTGAGGGGAATAACTAGCTCAGGATAGATAGTAGGCTACCAACGTCCAGAAGTGACATTTAACCTACACTTATCCATATTAGAACATGCCTTTAGAGAGAAGCTATATTCAGCCTTTATTCTCATTGTAGTAAAACTTAATCTTATCGGGTGTGCCTCTCGATATTCTATGATTTGACCAGAAATCATAATGCGAACTCTCCGACTTCACTCTCAGTGTAATTTAGACAAAATAAGCCAAGCAACAAACTTAAACTTGAACAGTCCTTTTAGCTGGGCTAAGCTTATTCTGCTATCGTTGACTTTCAGACAACCTCTGTTCAAACAGATAAGATAGATCTTTAAGTTCATTCATAAACTCCATCATTTAGATACTTAGTTATCTTTTGGTGCAATCAGGTTAATTATGAAGGAAATTAACGTCTCATCACAGGAACTTCATTATAGAAGGACTGGCTGTCCACATGTATTACTTCCTTTCCTGTCAATAATTCAGGCTCATAATGACCCTTGGATGACATAAGTCTATTATATGGACTAAGACATAACATAAGCCTGCCAGATGGTGAATACGTGTCAAGGGCAATGTAGTACGCACATAGAGCCTGGAGCTTGTTTGTACTCTGACCCACATTGCTGGCGGTCAGGGCTCTCTGCCAATTCCTTTTTCACATTAATACTGCACATATACAAGTTAGTTTGTCTTTAACTTAGCAGTCAACTACTCAGGCAAGCAAGTGCACCAACAGCAACTCATCGCCCGCTTAAGCGATTAACCAGCTAGTGAGCTAGTGAATCAAACAGTAAATAAATCAATCAGACTGCCCAAGTAGTTAACCTAAAGACCTATGAACCAAGCAATCATCAAAGTAAGCATTCATGAAACATATAAGCATTCCAATAAAGCAATCAAGCAACTAAACAACTAAGAAGCCAACCCTTCAACTAACGAAAAATCATCCGACCGACGAAGCAAGTAAGCAAGCAAGCAAGCAAATAAACCAACCAGCCAGGCACTTACCAACTCCCCAATCACCCACACCACATCATCATTTCTAACACCAACAATTTTGGAGCATAAATGACATCAGCTGTCCTGCTGAGTGGCCAAATGTCCTACTTGAATGACCCAAATGACAAAATTTACTTTACTGCCCTTATAACTGCCTGGGCCTCTCAAATCCTCTTAACGTGATTGGGGAAATAAAAACCAGGTCAGGTCAGTAGAGTCATCAGCAACAACGTGGATTCTTTCCTCCCACCTCCACCATCCCTTAAACGCAGCAGCATAAATTCCTCATTTCGCACCTATTTCTCTCCTCCCTACCTCATTTATAAATAAACAAAAAAGATTCCTCCAATTCAAAGCACAACACTGTAAAACAAAATTCCATCACTCAAAGAAAACCAAAGTAAAACAACATGACAAAATTTACTAACGGAATCGTTATTGTTTTGTTGTGTTGGAGTTTAACGATATCAGCACGATTACGGCTATACTGTGTCAGACACGGTAAGATATGTTTATATGTCAAGAAGAGAGGGAAAAAGCGGGACAGAAGACAGGAGCAAGGGGAGAGAGAGAGAGAGAGAGAGAGAGAGAGAGAGAGCGAGAGAAAGAGAGAGAGAGAAAGAGAGAGAGAGAGAGAAAGAAGATGTCTCCCCTGGAATGTCGAGGTTGATACTCCATAGGAGACACCCTACCGATGGCGGGCTAACACCGCCTACAGGGGGGAGCAGAGAACCTACTTTTAAACCCCGGGCGACCGCTGTGGACCAACAGAATCGAAGTAGAAGAAGACTTCTTCTTTCAAAATGGCATCTCTCAATATTCTTAATTTGCTCTCATCATTCGCAGAAAGACATGTAGTCTTTGACTCTTTGAACGCGAGAACCTTTTTTATGTTAAAGCCATTGACTTTGCCAATGAGAAGATAAATAAAATATCTTAATATGTAAGTGTTCATTGTTTCCGCAGAAACAAAAATGCAGTAGCTGAAATCTGAGGACTTCAAATAAGTTTTGAGAACTCAGTGGTTGGAATCCGTCGCTTATGGGTTAATGTAAAATGCTGTATGAACTTCTGACTCGTGTGCCAACCTTTGCTGTTCCAGCCATAAAAGAGATGTTCTAGTTCTTTATGTTCACACATAAGTTCGTGGTAAGTTCTTTGTGTGTCGGTATGCACTTGGCTCACCTCACCCGGTTATTGCCTTATTAATGCGCTTGTGTCAGTAGACGAGACGGCGCGGGGGGCAATAATATAATAATAGAGATGACACGCTACTAGTCACTGATGAGCGAGGTTAAGTGGTGACACAGCTTCTCAGGTTACTTCTGTTTCCTTCCTTTTTAACTCTTTACAGTCCAGAGTGACTCATATGACACAGAAAACGGTTGGCACTATAGAATAGGAAAACACTGACTATTTCCCACGGAGACAAGGATTTCCATACCCATCTGGAAAAAGAAAAGATGTCATTATTAATACAGACAACCATAGTTCCTCTCTATGTCTCTCTCCCACCTTCCCACGGCTACCCAACATTGTTGTAAAACACCATTCGTGATAAAGCGACTGCATGGATTGTTTTGGATATTCGTCTAGCCATTTTGTCGGTCTGGTCCAGGATGTTGGCTTCAGCGAAGCTCATGTTGAGCAAAGTGTGCTATAATTTGGGCAGGACCCCACCGTGACTGTAGTAAATCAGAACACACTATATTATGGAAATGACAACTGTAGTCAGCTTTAAGCCAGTCTGACAAATCATCTAATTCCGGTTCTGTCCAACTCTATCTTAAGTAACTCTCATCTGTCAAATGAAACTTCCTGTCTTGTAAATACTTAAGTCCTTTTAAACAAACAGTGACCATCTCTGGTAACCGTATTAATTTTGAGAGAAGAAGCAGTAAAAGTATCAACTTTTCCAATTGGTTTCGCTTAAATATAACATGGATGTACATCTGTATATCAAGCCGTCAATTTCATCTTTAGACATTGAGTCCCGAGGTGCCAATGGAGGATCCTCGTGATGATGCCTGCTGGCAGGAAAATACTCTTGTTGTGGATGGAAATACGGTTACGGTTTTGGTAAACTTTTCAACCTCCTGTGTGATGGTTATCTCAGCTGGTCCTCGACCGTAGTAAAAAAATAATAAAACACCAAATTGTGTTTTGATCACGTAGGATTGCAATGAAGTTAGAAGTTAATGATGCAATTGCGATGGCTGCTCTGTGTTTCAATTCTACAAGCCACGGGTGTTGTAGCAACAGTAGGCCTATGTATCTATTCGGAACACTGGATTACATTAGGTAACATGGGCCTCCAGAAGTAGCTTGTTAAGTTGCTATTGTTACACATATCTTGTGGAGCACTGTGTTGTAATTCTTGTGATGTGACTCACTGCTAGGAATACATGGCCCTCCGACACTTGCTTATGAATGCTAATGTCGCCGCACAAATTGTTTTGTAACCTTACCTGTCCCAACACCTTGCAGTAGATCTATCTTGTGTTTTCTGTCACCTACCTTCTCTTTCTCCATATATCACGGGCTGACGGAGTACAATATGGCCCATACATGATGGGATACGGCCAGACTCATCGGTGTTGGCCACACTCGCCACTTTGCTTACACTATAGATAAAATAAGTGGCGGTATTATATTAATAATAGCTGGATTGCTTATAAACCTCCACTTTTTTTGTGGAGAATAGATCTCGTTTTCATTCATATAAGTAAAAGTGATCTTGATCACCAGAGAGCATCACTGAATGACAAGGGTTTCTTTTCATATTTGACTGTTATGGCCTGATTCGATTGATGATCTCCTGAATCAAGGAATATCAGATCAACACAATTACATTGCATTTCATCTGCAGATACTGCAATAGACCATGCTCATCAATAAAGAATTGGTAGATTCTGTCCATAAAGGGCACAGCAGGAGCTGCAGGTAGCAGCCAAGCTAATTACTTATCAATATGGTATCAATCCAAGTTACTGGCAGCTTACACTGATAGCATAGATGAAAAGAGTCACATCGCAATGGTGGTGAATATTGCTAGACATAGAATTACCTCTGGTACCGAAAAAAAAAAAAAAAATGTAACAGGAGGGCGGAGAAAGACGGAAGACACCGGAGAAACAGTAGACAAAGAAACACATAGATCTACAAACTTAAGTGTTTGACACACAGTGCTTCTCTTATTACCAGTTGAAGTTTCATTGCCTTCTGAGAAATGTCACTGTTAGGAGATTTGGAGTTGACGGTACAGATCACCGCAGAAGAAATGGATACGTTGATTTTATGGGCTAGGAGTATTCGGTTACAGGTTTGTTAAGTAAACTTACTTGCCTTCAGCAAACTGTTCGTACAACCGCGAGACATTATGACCAGTGCAATGTGCCCCAAGCTGTAATATTTGATCTTTGATTGGGAGATTAAAACACACTGAAGAAATATTTTCCATTTATAAAACTGACGGAGACGTTTGTTTAGTGTCAAACAAAAAAATTTAAAAACATGTCAAGATAATAATAATAATAATAATTTAAAAAAAAAATTAAAAATAGGGAAAGATGAACCACGATTCACTATCATTGTGGTATGTTGTTGGTGTAGAATGTAGAAATGTTAATGCTTTTAGTGCTAGTGAAATAGTTGTAGTAATAGTGAGGGGAATAGTAATACCAGTGTTATGCAGTGTTTTAACTGGGCGCAGATATAGTACTGCGTATGATAGCCATGGGGCAAATTGACGATGGCGACATGAAAAAGAGAATGGAGAAGAGAAGAAAGAGCCGAAGAAGGAAGGGGAGAAAAAGAAAAAGGAAGAGGAGGAGGAAGAGGGGAAAAACTTGAAAAAGACAGAAAAAAAATGATGCAAAAAGAAAACAACAAACAAACAAATAAGACGGGGAAGGTGAGGAAAAAGAACAAGAAGAAGATCAAGAAGAACAGAGAGAAGAAGAAGAAGAAGAAGAGAGAGAGAGAGAGAGAGAGAAAAGGAAGAAAAGAAAAGAAGAAACGTCACAAAAAAGAAAACAACCAGAGGCCAATGTACAGCTGCATACCCATGAGTGCATTGAGGAATATCACTTGACCGGGCGAGCACCTGTGTCAGCAAACAGATCCTCTGTTCACATTCCTCCACCCGTCTCCCTCCCTTCCTCAGTCTTTTCTCTGCGATTCCAAAAGTAATTGTGCATGAAAGATTGACGTATAGCAAGGCCATGAATAGTGGTATCTAGCTCAGATCAGTTGCGGATTTGCAAAACTCTAGATTGTTAGATCTGTGTTGATTAAAGGATCTCGATTTTTAACAAAATTCAAATTCGGTATGTTTCAGTAGTTATAGATTTATGAATACTTGCTAATTCCATATTTGTGCTAAATTCGCATCTGATCACAGATCAATCAGATAAAGAGCTCATCTAGATTTGGCCTAACGAGAAAATTCCAATCAAAATTTGATTACAGTTGCATGTTGATATGTAATATCAAACCAAGTGAAAATACAAGGAGCTTAACTGCTCCATTTACTAAGACTATTTCACACATTATTTCTTTGTTTTCTACATCAGTCAAGTTATAAAATTCACTCTGTGAGAAAGCAATCGTGACAATATTTCGTGTGAATGAGAATATAGTATTTGTTCATGAATGTGTATGTCTCCATCTGGTTCAAACCAACACAGATGACATTAAGGAACAAAGGGTCTTTTCTTTCAATCCTCTTTCGATATAGTAAGATGCATTTTTCTATAACCATACACAACTCATTATTATTGTTTATTTATTTTTTTTACCCTAGGTGTTTTGGGAACTCAAACTTCTAGCAGAAAATGGGAAGAAAAGCCTGAAATCTTCAGATCTCGAAAATATAGGATGTGAATCTGCTTTCAGACGGTTCCTTCGTATTTGCAAATTTTGCATGAATGATTTCATACGTCCCAATCCGAATCGTGGATTTCATTCGCCTTGAACAGATTTTGTGTTGTATATCTATATTTTCGTTTCTCTCCAACGTATATTCGACATGACTACCATCTCTGTTACAATTACGTCTTTCAACCATGACAGATCTAATTCTCATTTCGCAAACATGTCTTTGACATTAAGAGAGAGATCACCAACCAGCGTCCAGCTTAGTCCGTAGATACAAACAAAGAACAAACAATATTTTCAGATATGAACATAAACTTGGGAGGTCTAAATTTTCGCACCGTTATGATTCTTTGTTATCATTATCACCATCGCCAGATCTAGTACTACCATAAATAACCCCACCATTTTCATCATCACCAATGCCACTGATTCAATCAGTGCAACCACTTCTTTTCCTACCATCCAACATTATAACGACCATCACTTCCACACCACTATCATCATCACCACTACAGTTTAACGACCACTACCGCCATCAGCACCACCACATTCACTACCACGACCATCGACATAATCACCAAGATCTTCGCAGTAACCAAAACTACTACCACTACCGCTATCAGCACCATCATTATAATAGGTAAACGAACATGATCGCCTGCAAAACTACAGGTACTGCCACTATAAGCAGCAGCACCACCACTATATGTAAACGACCACTACCACCAACACAACCACCATCAGCATCACCAGTGACATTATCACTACATTTGAAGAACCATCATAACAACCTTTATCACAATCACGACGACCACCGTACCACCATCACCATCTCTACATGTAACCACAAATCACCACCAGTGCCGGCACCATCACATACTGCATTATACTGCCAGCACTATATCACCACCGCCACCATCACCACCACCGGCATCATCACCACTACATGTGAATCACCCCCCCCCACCACTATCGTTACTTCAGCTACAACCTCTGCCTCTACAAGTGCCATCATCATTTCAGGTATAAAAACACAACCCAACAATATAAACTCACAGTTTTACCTTATCCGATACCCCTCACAACCCCTGCCATTTCTTTACTCATTACCCAACATCACAATGACCACTACTTCCACCAATACCAACATCATTCCCACTACATGTAAACAATCACCACACCAACAACTACCACTACTGCATCACTGCCGCCATCACAACTACATCTAAATAACAACTCAAAACACACCCCTCAAATTGTTACCCTGATCCCTGCCGACATCTCCACAGGGAAACAGTACAACACTGGCATACCCACGGTCGCGCCAGGTAAATTAACTAAACGCTATGATAGCCTGTCCGAGATACCTAGTCAAACCAAGCGACCAGTCGGAGCTAGAAAAAATTTCCCCCTTAGAAATTATCTCCCCTCGGTTCAGGTGATAAGACAATGGCTATGGGAGATGGTCGGCCGCGGAAAACTCATGGCTGAACGAGGGAAAGAATGTATCGAATGCATGCAGCGCTCGTCATAGCGAGATCTAGTTTGGATAGGACAAAACTTCTCGTGTTTACAGCACCACAAGGACAAAGGAAGCCTAAAAATAAAGAAGGTTCAAAATGAGGACAGATTGTAACCACAAGACTCGCTTGGTGAAAACCGAATGAATCCTGTATAGATAGACTTGAGTTTTTTTCTTTTTCTTTTCTTTCTATTGTTCTTTTTTCTCTCTCTTTCTCTTTTTTGTCAACTTCCGTTACTCCTTTATCTTTTTCTGTCTCGCTTTCTTTATCTCATCCTTTCTCTCTATATATCGCTCTATTCTTATTTCGTTCATTCCGTCATTCTTTCTCATTCGTTCCTAAATGGGTAGAATATAAGTCGATTTTGCGTGGACAGGATGGCATTCTCAGAATTTAGGCTAAAGCTCTGAGTATGTAGGCTAAAACTTAGGATAGGAGATCTTGCACAACAATACACCAGCACAAAGAAACCATACTGTTATAGAGCCCAGACTGGAGGCAGAAAGGATTACAAATGGGGTACGATAGAATAGATTTGACGGGGAAAGGATAGATAGAACTCCTCGCCGTGAGCCAGAACAAAGAGAGTAAAAACGGCCAATGGCACAGTTCGAAATGAGAACGGACTGAAACACGCATTGTTGGAATTTGAGTAGATCCATCATAGGATAATATCGTGCACTTAGGGTTAAGGACAAAAAATTGAACTACATGAAATGGCCAAATATTTGTTTGTTTGTTTGTCTGTGTTAGGATTTAACAGCACATCAGCACGATTACAGAACAATTTGATCAAAATATATAGAATATCATATGGGCGAAGCGTTTATGAGTTTTATAAGGAACATCAATATTATGTATATATCTTCTTCTTTTTCTTCTCCAGGTGTCAGGTCTGGCGCAGACATCGACGACCAGGGACTTCCAATCTTGTCTAGAACCCCGGCTCTGCGGATGAAAACTGTTGACAGGACGTTATCTTGATCTGATGTCAACTGTCTCAAAGTGTCTATATAATAATATGTCAGTCTTTGTCGAACTCGGTCTCCTGTTCCCTTGATAATCATAGGTTGCGCACCAAAAGCAACAAAAGACAGATACAAGGAAATATAACCAATTCAAAATTATAACGAGATGTAAGAAAAATACATGTAAAAAAGTACTGAATTTGATAAGTGTCGATTGTGATTTCTCTCATATAATATTTCACTGATATAGAGAGAGCCAGATATAAACGGGAGAGTTTGAAATAAGAACAGAATGTTAGGAGAAGGGGGGTGGGGGGGGGTGGGGGGGGTGAGATAATATGGAATGGATAGTTCGATACCCTAATTTGCATGCATGTATAGGTTAAACCCTGGAAAAAGTGACCAGGTATCAGGCCAGACTGTGAGGAAAATGAATAACAAATTCTGCACATTTGGTATGTACTTTAGCACAGAGAGCTAAACATGTGGTAAAGTTTGAAATGGAGACAGTATGTAAGAAGGATGAGAAAAACTTGAAAAGGTCTGACATTGATGGGTTGAAGGATATCGTATGCTTGTACTAAAACAAGTAAGATGGTGAAAATGAATGACAGAGTACAAGGAAAACTAACGCAATAACGAAACTTTCTGACATGGTAACAGAATGTAGGTATATTGAAAGAAAAGTTGAGCACATCTGGTATAATTTCCCTCATACATCCACTAGAACGGGGAAAACTGAGATAATTTAAAGATCCGGAGAGAATACTTAACAAAACTGCAATGCTAGATCCAGAAATCATCATGCAGGAGATGGATGCAAAAGAAGGGATGAACTGAGGACGTAGTTACAAATAAGTGGGGGGGGGGGGGGGGGAGAAACCCCATCCTCCAAGGAGGATTGAAAGAAAAGGCCCAAAAGTAA
>JBCAUA010336455.1:1782-18943 GCA_038406235.1 Peronia verruculata | reverse complement strand
GACAGACAGACAGACAGACAGACAGACAGACAGATAGATAGATAGATAGATAGATAGATTGATAGATAGATAGATAGCCTTCTTGCACAAGGGCGAATATCATTTGGGAAGCCCCATGTGTACGATATGCGCGTTAAAAAACCCTTGGCACTTCAAATCGATGAAAGAGTAGGCTGAGAGCCGCTGTCCGGGCAAAATTTCCAAATTCCAAATTTTTATCCACAAAAACTCACACCAACATCAGGCAGCTACTTAAAGCCTAGATAATTCTTCTAATTCTTCTATCTCAGGATCGAAAGGCAGAGCAGGCATTCTGCGTTAATGTTCACGGTGCGAGTTCAGTTGTTAAGAAGCGAAGCTTTTTGCCCACGAGAAACTCAGAAAGAGTCAACTAACCGTGTTGGTAACGCCCCAAAATACCTTCTGAGAATCCCTGGACTCAGCAACGGGACATCGTTTTCTTTAGCAGATACATCTGTCATGTATGTAATTGATAACGCTCGCAAACCACGGTCGATATCATTCCTGACAATCATTCCTCTCACGAAATTCGACATAAAAGTAATGTGCATGCTGTCTGGTTGATCGGTTGGTTGGTTGATTAGTTGGTGTGTGTGTGTGTGTGTGTGTGTGTTTGGGGTCTGTCTGTCTATGAATGTATGTATGTGTGTGCGTGCGTTTGGGGGGGGGGGGGGGGAGTTGTTGTTTTTTTTTTTTTAACAACAGTTGTATTTTTGTGTGTGTGTGTGTGTGTGTGTTTTGCTTTTATGTTTGTTTTTAACATACGAATAGTCATATGGTTAAGTTGAGAGAAGTAAGTGCGGAATAATCATTAGTGTGTAGCACAAGTTATCACATGGCATACGTAGCGCAAGGCTGTCAAAACAGAACATTGTGCTACCGTATATTAACAGAACGATGACAGTGAGTTATGTATGGGCCATTTAAATCTGAACAATTCTTGTTGTTTTTTTTTCTCCTAAATATGAATAAAGTTCAGAAATAATGGTACTCTAGCGCTTTCTTGAATGATATCTCGACTCATAATTTAGATATAAATCTATAAACAGAACATCTACAAAGAAAATAGTTCAAATTAATATCTTATTATGAACTTTTGAGATCATGTAAATAGTTGAAGCATCACCAGGTCAGTATGACCTTTCCATATACAGATACGCGTAGTGATTGTAAATCTATTGAACTGTATGGAATTTCAAGAGTTATTTATAACATGATGGAAGAACATATACATAATATGGGTCAGTCTGGATAGCAGTACTTTGGACCACAATATTTATGAAGTCACTGGGTACATTTTAGACGTAAAATCGGCTCAAGGTGTAACACTTGGGAATATATACATGTACCATTTTTAACAGAAATGTTAAGGCCAAATGAAACAAAATAAAAAATGATAATATGGTAAATTTTTAAAAATATAATGGAACTAGTAAAATTATATCAAAACATTTAAGTAATTCAACTTACTGATACGAAATCACTAGATATTTGCTTTCTGGCAATGCTACCATCATGTTTGTATGAAGACTGCATTTTGGTGAACAAAGAAGACACAGATATACATGTAGTTCTCCTAGCGAAGATAGCATGGATTCATCATAGTAATGTTAGCCTTGACTTTTACATGAATGCCTGAACATTTCCCAGTAAGTGGTATACATCAAATTTCCTTAAATTCCACCCCAATCGCCTCTACATTTGTGAAATATACTAGCTTTCATTGCGCCCAACTGAATTAGCCCAATAGCTAGCTTTTCGAAGATTTTCTTTGGAAGCATCTGCTGCATTCCGAGGAAAGTATCGGTAAGGCAACTAAGCGCCGGGCAGTATCGATATCATTTTGTTTTCAGTAAGATACTAAATGTCGCAACAGAACAAGTAAGCTTAGATATAATAACACTGCTTTTCAGAACATGGAAATTACCAACGTGATGCACGCACGCACACACACAAAAATGCAACGAAACAAAACAAAAACAACAGGCGACACATATGGAGAGCACTTAAGTATAGCATTTTTTTAAAGAAAATTAACCTGGAAAGCTGAAACAAGAAAAAAATCTGAAAGACATCCTGGTACCAATCCTACACATACATCTCTCTTTCACGACCATACAAACTATGCAGTATATTTTACACTACCACAGCATAGATCCCAGTTCTAATATTAACAGAGCAGGTCGCAATGGCCTTGAGAGACTAAGCACAGGGCCTCCTTGACAGTGATAGCTCTACTTTCTTGGGACGCTGAAGCCTGAACTATTGATGTTGCCTAGGAACTCTCGCAAACCAGTAAATTAAAGTTAAACAAAAAAGTAACCCCAGGACTCCTCAGGATATAAAAGGGCAACATCAAGCGAAAAAAAAAACAACAAACAATGTCTCAGGACTAAGCCGATAACTATAGGGTAAGTTCAAACGAACTAAGTTACTTCAGGCAATAACAAAGCAGAAAAAAAAAATGCACCTCGGGACTCCTCAAGCAATAACACGTCAACGTGATTAGCAAAATTGTCTCGCGATCCCATGACCCACAACAAGGCAAAGGCAACATCAAATGAACAAAGTTACTTTACTACAGACCCTTCGTGGAACAACAGGGTAACATCAAAGGAGCAAACTCACTTCAGGACCTCTGAGATAATATCAAACCAGTAAACTTACTTCAGAACCTCTAAGGCAACACAAAAAATGGCAATAATATTACTTCATGGTCTCTGGAACAGTGTCATTCAAACGAACAAATTTACAACAGGGCCCCTGGGCCAAAACCAAAAGAACAAGAGTTACTCAGGACTACTAAAGCAATACTAAACGAGCAAAGTTACTTCGACATCCTCAGGCAGTATCAAGTCACTTCAGGACACCCTTCTCTCCCCCCCCCCCCCTCACTAACATCAAGAGAACAAGGTTGCTTCAGGTCCCCTGGGGCAAACAGCCAACGAGCAACGTTACTTCAGGGCCCTGCAGACAAATAATATGACAACAGAAAGTATTAGGGGACTTCCAGGGACTTCAATTAGATTTTCAGTGTCAAAACCTCAACACAGCCTTATCATGCTCCATCAGCATTAACACTAAGTCAGTGACATTCGAACGCTGTTGAGAACTTAACATTTATATTGCTCTTGAGAGGGGCTTTACTACAACAAAGGTAGCACAGGGGTCAGATTAAGAAATCTGACATATCTAAAGTAGGCTACATCAAGCTGGAAAAAAAAAATGATGACACGTAATTGTTATAGTCTGGTTCGAAATGATTTCATAATATCAAATGGTTATAGTCAAGTTTGAGATGTCAAACTGGCCTCTAATGGTTATTTTGTTCAGTTCTAAGATGATTTCATATAGTTATTGTCAAAGTTGAGATCTTTTTTCATGGTTACTGTCAAATTTGAGATGAAATCCTGTGGTAAATGGATTGGGTCAAGTTTGAGATGAAGTCTTTTACTGCTCAAGCTTTAGAAGAGTTCGTATGGCTCTAGTCAAGTTTGAGATGGGCTGTTATGAATATAGTCAAGTTGGAGAGGATTCTGAAGTTGTAATGGTTGCAGTAACAGTAATAGATCTTAACTAGCGGGTGTGAACTGGTCGTTTCAGCTCCCGGCACTTTGCCCAGAAAAATTGCTGAATAAAACCTGCGTAATTTAATAACACGAGAAACTTGAAAGATATTATTGTGCAATATTGAATTACTGATAAATTAGAGGTAGCAGGAGACACTTTGCCAATTAAATTTCTGTTTAAATATGAAACAAATTCAGCTGTCCAAACAAAGGTTGTGCCAAATTCTGACAAACTGATCTCGTGAAATCGAAAGAGCCTGACACAAAATATATTTGTAGAAAAGATTATTACTTTACAATCGCTATCACTCTCACAATTTTTTTTTTTTTTTTAATCAATATGATCTGACATTAATTGAAGACATACAAAAGGTTACATATCCAGTGATAAAACATGTTTACCCAAATGTGGCCAGGACACGGGTAATGAACGTTGGCGATGACATGACATATAGATCTAGTGATTAGACCATACCTAGTTTTTCCCCCATACCAATAAAGGTTCTACAAACCATATGGTCATGTCCACTCCGCTTGGTGGAACAGACCTGTTCGATTCCACTTCAACACCACCACAGATTCATGCATAAATTAATGAAGAATGACTCCAGTGGGCTTTCTGTGCTCTGGACTTCCACGTGAGATAATTTTGGCCATAGTATGACTAAATCTGCGCAAGCGGAAGGAGTAGGCTACACTGATCATGCGCATTATTAAACGACTTTGCAGATTTCAAACTGTGCGTTTAAAATATGGCCGCTCTGATCATCAAGGAGTCCCTCATTAATGCTGCATCGTACTACTGTACATTATAAATATAGAAATGTATACATCTTTATGTCAAACTACTGTGGTTATACGCTTATAATTCATGGCATATCTCGAATAGCAGCAGGCTAAAATTTCATTTTTAATCATTTTCAGTGACAAAAATTGCTATTTTAACAAATTTTTCAGCAACATGGGTATTTACAAATATTTTATTCTTTCAGCATTTTTATGCTAGCCTCTGTATATCTGTCACGTTCGGGGTTAATCTAATCGAAGTGGGATCGCAACGATGAGAATATCTATTATCCGATAGTTATTACATGAATGTTATTATTTACTTGTGAATTCCTGGCTAATTGGCCAGCGGAGTACCTGAACTATTGGTTTTTATGGTTGATTGAACATTGCCGATTTCACATCTATATTTCCATTCCTTAATATAAAATTCTGATAATGCTCTTAATTGTTCATTGTGCTTTATATCATGAATTACTTAACACGATAGTAGAAAGAAATAATATTTATCTTATACTGCCATTAACCTAAACTTTCATTTCTCAAACATGGGGATAGATAATATTAGAGTAACACTGGCATGCTGACACTTTTAGGGTTAAAAACTGTTGTTTGGTTAATGTTTTATCATTTCTCTTGGTTGAACAAGAACGATCAAAAGACGAACAAACTACAAATAAACAAGGGCAGGATTCATTTCGACCATTAAAAGCTTAGTTCTTGTCTTCAGTGCCAATTTCATGGAGAGTAAATTAACACAAAATGCCTGTATTCACGATCAAGTTGTTTCATAGAAAAGTGTCTCGATTCCACAGAAAGGCACTTTCCTGGGAACAATGGCAATAGAGGCACTTTCGACAATGGGGCTTTAACGGTCGTATTGTTGTTGCATGGTTTACTCTGACCAAACCGCCTGTAACAGACACACGCTCCTTATCTTGCCACGACACTGATGCTGCTGTACAGTCTTACAGACCTAGATCACAATTTGACTCACAGGGCATCTAGGAAGAAATGTGTCCAACCTTTTGCCGGGTCACTGGTGTTGAAGCATTTGTCTTGCAGAACTCAATCAATGGACCTTTTCCTGATGAACTCTCCAATGCCAGAGGCCTGTTAAAGTCACTTTACCAAACTGAGCTTCCGGTTTGTCAAAATGGCCAAATTTACCATGCAGTTCAGTCTATCATCACATCTGACCTATTAAGTGCATACGTAATATAAAAACATGGCAGGAAAGCTCACAAGCGAGCGTGCATGAAGAGAGAGAGAGAGAGAGGGAGAGAGAGAGAGAGAGAGAGAGAAGTATGCATAGTTTCTGAACTGATACACATATAATGCTTGCTCATTAAAAAATAAATTCTAGAAATCGTCACCACAGTACATAATCATGTACCTTCACTTTCTTGAAAGATCGAAGATAGACAGACACCTTTATAACTATCGATCACTCTGGGTTGGACAGGCACCACAATTGCCTCTGGATTTTTCATCCATAACCATCAGCCTAACATCCTAACCTGAACTCTGACGGGATATTATTCTAAAACATGACAATGCATGATGCCTATGGATCCATCAGCGTTAGATAAGCATTATGGTGCCCATGCATTCAATTTCCCATGTCTTTCATAGGAATCCACCCGCGCTAGGTGAGCATTATGGTGCCTAAGAATCCAGATTTCTTCCAGGAAATCAGCTTTATGTGCATCGATAAATTACGCTCAACAAGTAGGCTACTGCGCTCTTGTTTTTGATTGAGAGTGTACCTGGACAACACAGGCCATAGTTTATCTGTTTCTGCTTCTATCTACAGTTTATTGTGGGTCCTCTATATTACATGCAAAATGATTTGTGAACTGAAGCGACGAAAGGAACCAGTCTGCTTAAGGATTCGCTCACTCATTGTATAATATTATATACACTATGCAGTAAAAAATACGATAAACTCGGGAGTAATCATGAGCTCGTCTCACATTGCCATTAGAACTAAACTGGTATGTCTTAACCCGTGAATAAAATTGGCAGGCCAATATTTTATTTCCGACACTTTTACGATAACGGTAAAGTAAAAACAAGTCAAATGGGATATCACGGACTTCTCCTTGAAAATCTGTGCTTGCACGAATGTCGTTCGTTCCCAAGGTGTGCTCCGACACTCCTTTACTTTGAAGACTGAGCATCATGTTCTGCTTCCCCGCCCAAATTAAGAAATTTTGTTACACGTATTCTGTATGTGATATTCCGTACGTAATGGCGTCTCAACTCATAATTGCTAGAAATAGTGATGGTAGTTATACATATTCACACAGTGTTACAGTGTTTGTAGGTCGTCTAACGAGCCTTTTTTTTTTTTTTTCCAACCAGCAAGGTTACAGTCATTTTTTTTCAGCCAGCAAGCTTACTTCCCTTTGCCAAGTACAAGAGTTGTAGGACAAGCATTGCAAAGAAAGAAGAAAAAAAAGTCACCTTTTCTTTTGTTACTTTATACGCATGGTGCAAAAAAAAAAAAAAAAATTATCACGAGCAAAAAATAATAAAATAAATTTCATATCTGGCGAATTTTTCAGGATTTTTTTTTTTTATTAGGTACGTTTCATAATAAGTTTTTAAAAAAGTGATGTTTTCCTTTTCTTTTACAATACTCGTGTTATACCTTTTGTACTGGACAACGGGAAGTAACTTGGCTGACGGTCAAAATGGTTCATTATGCAACAAACTATTAATTTTGTCGTGTTCAAAATAAATGTTAAAAAAGAAGAGGAAGAGAAAGGAAAAGGGTCCTGTACTGCTGATACACACAAAACCTGATAAAATTACTGAAAGGGATGCTAAGTTTTTTATTTTTATTTTATAATGACTGAATGCATGTAAGCTTTGTACCATGGCCTCCTCGTATATATGGACTGGTGAAGCCTTGGTTGTACTAGCTTAACTGTCAGAAATCTGACGCCACTTTGGTGAGAACTAGACGTTTAAGTTTACATTGTACAAGGGTCAAGGCGACCCAAAGGCCTTGGCAAATGGAACGGATGGCATGGGCTGATTGAACTTTGGCACCTCCCCCGCACCGAATGGATTTTATTACTGATAGTAGGCCATCAGCCACTCCTAGATATGACCAATTACCCCTAGATTATTGTACTTTTATCTGACATACTTCCGGTTTGCCAAAACATGGTGAACTGCTGGGTTCAAGTATGCCCTGTCAACGTCCAAAAAATGCAATGCTTTGTCTTCGCCGACTTTTTTTCTCCCTAAGCATAAAAAAAGTCAAGAAACAATGGCTGGGAATGATCAGGCATGATGACGACAGACCAGACTTCAAGGCAGAGCTTCATTTTAAGAATGTGGAAATAAAGTTTGGTAAAGTAGTTTTAATGCTCTTTTAGCCTTGAAAGCGAATTAAGATTTACATTTCTCTTCCATTTTTTTTCCCCTGATCCACAGTACTCTGCTTTACATTCCCTTTCCAAACTTCAATTACCGGTACCAGCACCATTATCACAAGATTGGATAGTTTTGGCTAAAAAATACTTCAATCTTCCACACTATAACATTAAACTCGTCAGTCATGACCATAATACATGTGTCCCGTTATTTTTCAGTGGAAGCAAGCTCTCGTTTTTTCGGTTTATTACTTTTTATTTCTTTTGTTAATAATCAGTAATTCCCAGTCAAGCTTTTCGACCATTGGTAATGTTTAAATATAAGACCTTTTCGAAATTGCACAGCCATCCACGAGATTGCTTCTGTCTAAACTATCAAGGGGAGTCTCTGTTGGATCTGAATATGTATATTTTGCAACAGTGGGGCAACAAAATTACTATGATAAGCGGTGTCTTTAAAAAGAGCAGGTGTTGTCATTTACTGCATCACACAGGTGTGTACTCTCTCTCTCTCTCTTTCTCTCTTTTAAATGCAAAACATTGTCCAACAGATTTCAAATATTCCTTTAAGTCAAAGGTTTTCAGTAACTAAATGAAAACTGCCACACTGGTAGGAAAGTTGATTCAAAAAAAAAATGTTTTGTGACCATCAAGGTCTTTAATCCGTCACGTAATGTGGTGCAGATGGGGTTAATATTTATAATTAATAGGAAACTTTTGGCTGCCAACGATCGAAAAAGAGAAGCCAGTATTGAACATTAAGAGAGAATTGCCCATGATCAGCGAATACATATCTAGATCTATGCCAGTGCCATCAACACTGTAGAGCTTTTTGGTTGACTTAGGATCTGCCCGTCTATAAAAATATTAATAATTATTGTCACAGATAGGCCCAGTTCATTAGTTTGGAGTTGATTGAGTACCTTTAGCATGAAAACGGTATACATAATGTAGTCTGGGAGAAATGGCTCAACCTTTGAACCACCACAACTATCACCCCTGGGTTTAGAAAATGCATATATTTAATATATAATTATTATATTAGTTGTTGTTGTTGCTGCTGCTGCCAGAGATGATGTTGCTGCTATTGTTGTTGTTGCTGTTGTTATTTTTAAAATATGACTATTTCAAATGTCATTATTCATATTTAGATGTATCTGAAAACCTAGAGGCAGTGGCAAGGTTGGTGGTGCGGACATATTAGTTTTCATCAAATGACAACAGTCACTCATTTGGCCCTAGACGTGACGGTGGAACAAACACACAAGAGGTGATAACGATGAAAGAGCTGATCACGACCAGATGAGGTGTGGAGATGTACACAACAATAGGTGTCAGATTAAAGTTTTGAGAAAATCTGGAGTTGTTTAATCCTCTGGGTTTTGGTGTTGGCGAAACTAAACCTGGCACGTATTTTTATGTCTAGTTTGGTTATTTTTTATAGGACAGTGAATGAAAGACTAGGCTGAAAACAAGGTTAGCCTTATAAATAAGTCGCGGTGCAAAACAAATGGGGGGGGGGGGAGAGAGAGGAGGAGGAGGAGGAGGAATAGGAACTGTTTGCTGGTAACTTATTTTATAACTGTTAATAATTATAAGGTCAGCTTTCAAGGAAGTAAAGTACTTATAATTGCACAGGCTGCTAGTGACCTATATTGGTTGGTTAGAGGTTTTATCTTACGTACGCCACTAAACATTTAAAGACATACCCAGCATATAACAATATATATTGTAAAACACCCTTTCTCTCTCTCTCTCTCCCCCCCCCCCTCTCTCTCCCAAGCGCCTTTCCCATCTGACAATATATTATATGGGTTTTCGTAGAAGATAAGAACCTGCCTTTCTCAACTGATACAATGCCAGAGTGATTTGACAAAACGTGCTTTTCATCACAACTTGCTTCATCATTTTCCCCAGCCTTTAAAAATACGATACGCCTACAACGTTCCAAAATATTGACTCTGTGCATTCGTTATTTTTCATTGGTATGAAAGAAAAGTGTTCAAGCATTCTGTCTACATATTCGTGGGGTTCAAATCAGAGGAATTAGATATATGTATTATGCTCAATTGAAATTCGTGTAACAACATATTCTGCAACTGATACATAGAAATCTACATCGGAAGTCTGCAGTGAAGATGACGTCTAGAGTGGCTACACGGATATAAAGTGTTAAATAACAACTCATCACACATCTTCATTGGCTAAATAGGTGCTGGGCCTATTGCATTTTTTCTTCTTTTTTTTTTTTTTTTTCTTTAGCCTTTCAATCCTGAGAAAGTAAGATTATCTCGGCTCCAAGAGGCTGCCTATTTCTGCTGAGAATTTTTGTGGAAAGAAATCTGGAATCTGGAAATTTTGCCCGGATAGCGGCAACTCCGCCTACTCTTCGTCGATCTTGAACTGCCAAGAGTTCTTTAACATGCGTAATGTATGCACGAGACCTCTGAAATATATTCGCCTTTGTCCGAGGAGGCTTCCCTATCCAGAGGAAGTCAGGGGACCGTTGAAATGTTGAATCACTGAAAAAAAACTCCAGGTTTTCAGTATTCGACTCCATCCATTCCCCAATGGAAGGATCCGCGAGTCGATCCCGGCCACAATCTCATGGAAGTGAGTTGTTTTTCACATGAAGCAGACGCTAAACCATATAACCACGGCGACCCCTCCCCAATTATGTTCACTATGTGTAAAAAAAAAAAAAAAGGCCAATTTTCTCGAAACAGGATTTTTTTTTGTTTAGGGAAAAGGCGTTTTTTTACAAATAGTCGTCGACGGTGGTCGATAATGGATTATTGATTCTATCTAATCTGTGACGATATAAATAAAAAACAAACAAAAGAAAACAAGTTAACAAACAAAGCATAGAGACTGTGGATATTCAGGCATATATCGATCACTCAGGGTTGGAGAGGCAATGCTATTACTTTGGATTAATCAACTTAATCCTCACCTCTAACAATAACATCTTACCCAAACGTCAACCCTAACACCAGCGCTATTCCTCCTAGCAGTATAATATTAAACAATGACGATGAATGGCGTCTACAGACCAGCGTAAGATGGGCACAATGGTGCCGCCGCATCCAATAGATTTGTTTCGATCAAGCGAACGGCTGGAAATCCCCTGTTTAAGTTTAGTAGGCTAGTGGGTACAAACACTCAAAACTCTTCACATTGATTTAGAAAAACGCATACAAATGCACCGGATTGGTGACAACTGTTCACACATCTCGTGGTGGAGTGACAACAAATACCAATGAGTGTTTTATTTTCAGCAAGGGGGTACAGACTTCCCGTTCGGGATTTCCAGATTTTTGCTTAAGTTGAATATGAACTATTCTCCTATGGCTCCGTTAGCGATAGGTGAACATTATGGTGCCTATGAATCCACTTCCAAACATCAGCACCGGCACCCACACTCAAAACTGAATGACGCCTCATTGTCACGCAAAACAGAAAAAGGTGGACACAAACAAGTAGTCCTTCACAACTGTGTATATGTCGGCTATACTATTATTAACACTCACTATACCTGCTCTTCTCAAGTTTTTGTTTTGTTCTGTTTTGTTTTTCAAATCTTATGTAGCCTAAATATAAACTGTCAATTGCAAGATTCTCCGTTTTAAATGCATGCACACCTGTTCGTCCATTTAGATAATTTGGGTCGAAAGTTCAGTTTTACAAATTTTGCTGGTCAGCGGCGTCTGCGCCTACTGTTGAACCTATTTTGTTACTGTCAAGGGTCGTTTAACGCGCATAATTAGACATGTGGTCTCAGAAAATATTTGGCTTCTTCAGAGAAGGTTAAGTTAGGCATCCTTACTCATGAACCTAGACGACTGTTGAACTCCCGAACAAATCCAATTATTTCCTTTCTCTCGGTAGAATTCGAATTCTGACACTCTCATCGAGATGTAAACAGTTTATCGCGCGACCAAGGTGCTCCCTTCCCTCCCCCAGATTTCTCCCGCTCCTCGTTTGAAATGTGCGGAATTAGATCTACTTGACCATTCAGCCCACCTCATCCAACATCTCACATACCCACAAGTAATATATCCCCGCCCACTCTACAGTTTATGCCCATTATGAAATATCACATATTACCACCTCACACGAAGGTTCGCTCGGCAAAAATGTCAAACACATGGGATTTCAAAGGTCATCATATCTATCATTTTGGGGGGTATTGTTTTTCCATTTCATTTTGTTTACCTTAGCTCTGCTTGTCTTTTGTTTCCCCACTTCCATCATGCGTGTACTTTTCTTTCCTTGTTTTTATAAAATGAATGTGCACTTGGTTTTCCTTGCTCCAACTTTCAAATTAATATATACACTTGGTTTTCCTTCGCCGAACTATGAATAGCTAATGAATAATATGCACTTAGTTTTCCTTATTCCAACTATGAAATGAATACCGACTATGAAATGAATACCGGTATGAACTAGATTTTCCTTCCTCAAAGTTTGCTGAGTTTTCGCGGTCACAACTAGGAAATCAGTGTGCACTTGATTTTCCTTGCTCTATCTATGAAAAGGATGTGCGCTTGGTTTTCCTTGTCCCACAGCTGTGAAATGAACGTGCACTTGGTTTTCCTTGTTCCTACTATGAAATAAATATATGCACTTGCATTTCCTTGTCCCAAATACAAAACAACGTGTCACTGGTTTTCGATGTCCCAACTGAAATAAATGTGCCCTTGGTTTTCCTATTTTTCAAAATATGAAGTGAGCCTGCATTTAGTTTTCCTTTTCCCGAATCTGAGTGTGTGTTTGATAGTAAATGATAGGCCTACCGAATGGTATAAAATGCAGTCAGTTCAGTTTCAAATCTGCTCAAGGTAAATGATGATATTGTACCAACTAGTTCAGATTTGCTTATTTCACTCAAAGTAATGCAACAAATACCATTTTCTGGTGAATCTTGAGTCAAATCCTGAACAAACGGCCAAATTTCTTTCTACGTGTGTATGTTGGTAGTTTTCTGTGTTTTTATTATTTTTGTTATATATGTAACACGTGTGTTTTTGTGTGTGAGCACTTGTATGTTTGTGTGTGTATGTGCAAGCGCACGCGCGTATGTGTTTGCATTATACTACAGTATGTACTAAGCATGCATACATGGCTGCAGTTCTCTAAACAGCGTTGGTCGATTTCAGGCATGGCCCAGCATGAATTCTATTTTCAGGAAGATTTAGTTTATTTGAAATATAAGGCTTGCAGAGGGCTTGTTGGTCACTGGTTCATGTAACCACGTCATTATTTTAAAATTCTGGAGGTCATTGCTTCAACCCACATGTCGAATGTCCACTTTTTGTAATCTTGAGAAATCGTCCTTCGAAGTTTTCGTTTTAAATGTCGTCATACAAAAATAAAATTGTCCTTGTGCTACAATATGACGCTGAAGGAGAAAAGACACTTTAATTCAGAGACAACAACAGAGGATTCACAAAATAATCATGGGTTTAAAGTGTAGGTTGTGTAGTCTTGGTACATTCTCAAATAAAATCAAGGAACATATATATATATACAGTGTATACCAGTCTATATGCTGAGCATAATAATCTATTGGTGCGCTCAACGCTTGTTTTCCGCAAAATGGAGATACAACACTGCAGCGATTGTGACCCATGGTGACAAATTTCCACAAAGTGGAGATACAACACTACAACGATTTTGACCTATGGCGATTAAGTATCAATGAGCCACTCTAGTCAGACTTAGTAAGCTTGGTAGAATCCCCTTACTAAACAGCTTATACTGTAGTTGAGGCTGTGACAGAGGGTCGCGATCCCCGGGCCGTTGTTTACGTCATCATAATCAACACTTCAAAAACATTGTAAAATTTAATTCGTGTGTATCTTGAATCAAATGAGCCAACAATTTGGCCGAAAAAAAAAATAATGATAAAAGCATAACAAATCGTCTGTGATGAAGAGAAAGGAAAATTTCTGTTTAAAAAGTACTCTTATCATTCTCTCCAGGGGAACATCTTTTCTCTCTACTCTTGCTCCTGTCTTGTGTCCCGTTTTATTTCCTTGCTTCTTCTTGACGTGTAAACGTATCTCACCGTGTTTGAAAACAATATAGCCGTAATCGTGCTGATGTGTCGTTAAACCTCAGCACAAAAAAATAGAAACTTGTATCATTCACTAAGTAATTGTCAACAATCGAATATAGTACATTGTATTACAAAGAGGGGTTGCTCAATGAGTTAATCTGAGTGAATTTTAAAAAACAAACAAACGAAACTTTGAGTCGTCTACGCCTATATACGGAAATGACCATAAAATTTAGGCTTTTCTGGTGACTTGTGTTCGCCCAGCTTGAAAAGTCTGATATCCGCCCGCTTCCTAAATCGAGATTATCTCCATCAGGAGGTTGAAAGATGTATAGAACTAATGTTTCCTATTGTAGCACTGTAAACTTTTAAAATGTAAATGTATCTGCAAGGCATCTAGATCGACCTCTTCACTCGAAAACTGGCATACTGAAGTTTCCGTTGTCGTTGTTGTTGCTGCTGCTGCTGTTTAATAAACATCAAAATGATCGTAATGACACGATGCACACGTTTCATATCGTGGCGCACGTGCATGTAATATATATATATGAATATATGTTGCCCTAAAGGATCTGAACTGGACAGGAATGAATTCGAAGTTCGATTTAGTGAGTAAGAGGCAGGGATGTCAGTTTGTCTACATGAAAAAGGAGGGCAAGTTCCTGGCTCACTCTTTAGCAACACGTAGAACTGAAGCACGTTAATGGTAAATAATACCTGATTTGGGGCCAAAGGAGAAATTACTGACAGCCAAAAAGTACGAAATCCTATTAAAGTAGAAAATTTGACATCTCCGAATAAGGAATCTCAAAAGTCGGGGCTAATATATTTATTATTTGTCTGTTTATTCTGCCACTCATTCATCTATTTATGTCTCTAAGAAAGAAGGTACCAGCGTTTTCTTTTAAAACTGTATATATATTATAAATGGTTACACCAAAAACTGTAAATACAAACTATGGCTATTTAACTGTGGAGACCATTTAAATTCAAAGAAGACACAATCTTTTGAGACAAAACATAATTATGTCTTCTTCATTAAGAAACTAAACATACAGTATTTTGTTGTTTTGTTGTTGTTGTTTGTAGAAGTTGTTGTTGTTGTTGGTGGTGGTGGTATTTGTTTTTCAATCAAAAACTGCCCGGTGAAAGGCATACGAGTATCCATAGCTATTAGTCTATACTATTACATGTACTCCACTTAAATTCAAAATGGCAACATTTTTTTTTTTTTAACAAAGCAGTCCATATTTAGATCTAATCTTAAAATACCCCCCTCCCCCCTTTTTCTTTCTCTTAGAACTGAAACTTCAGAATGGCAATGCCAAAAGAGTTTAAACTTTTAAAATGGATTTTACTAATGAAATAATTTCTTGTTTGTTTGGTTGTTCTTTCCAAAAAAAAAAAAAGGGGGCCAGAAGGTAGCTTACATGTTATTCAATAAACTCTGTGTGTGTGTGTGTGTGAGAGAGAGAGAGAGAGAGAGAGAGAGAGAGAGAGAGAGAGAGAAACCTTTCTGCTCAAAAATTTTGGTCCTTTGGTAACTCCAAAAAGGCAGTAAACTACATCTGTTGTTACTTGTCGATACCACCCAGTTGACTCCATTTTTATCAAAAGTGGAGATACCTCGACATAATCTAAATCAATGCAATAACCACATGGCTGCACTCAAAATTCAGTCAACTAATACTACATAGATCAATCGACATTACTAATTCCATTTAAGTTCAAAGTGGAAATACCGTCTTTTGAAACAAAACGCCAGTTATGTACACGTATTAGATATCCACTGCCCGAGATGAATTGCGGTCTTGTCTCAATTGCGTTGTTATCTCGTGGCTCGCAACCGATCCGAGCGGACTAAGAGGGTAAAAAAAACCACGACAGTGTTACGCTGGCATGGCAAGTGAAAATGGGGTCGGCATTCCTTTCTTTTCTCGTTTGTTTATTTTGTTTTGTTTTGCTTTCTGATTCCCTGACGGTATTGTTTTGTTCCTAGTGCCTGCTGTTGTTGTTTACATCTCTGACGTTCCATTCATGTGTCACTCCAAAGAAAACAACTAAAATTGATGGGAAAAAAAGTAGGACTACATAGATATATATATATGTAGAACAACCTAGATTGTTAGTTCAGGTACTCTTGACCTATTATAAGCTTTGTTATCGTGTTGTTATTGTTGTGCTGTATTTGTTGTTGTTCTTGTTTTGTGTCTGAATTTATTATCACACTTACTGTTGGTTTGAGACTGCTGTATTCCCGTCAGGAAAAAAAATGGGAGGGGGAAGGAGGAGGAGATCGCTGACGTCTATTGGCCCTACTGTGTAAAATCGGTTAAATGCACCACTTTGTACACCATCTGGTTCATCATAGGATTCAGGAGATATCACATCTCTTTCTTAACAGTAGACGTGTCAATGAACTGATTTTGTATAATATTATGTAGCCTTTTAGAACTATGAAATTAAGATTATCCTGGTGTCAACTTTTAAGTGTGCGTCAAGCCTGGCGAGAAGAATTTTTGTGAGCGGTACCGGTAATCTAGAACTGGAAAATTTTGCCCGAAGAGCTGCACCTCTGCCCACTGTGGATCTGATATTAAACTACCAAAAGATTCTGAACGTGCTTAACGGACATAGGCCTACGGGACCTCCGGAATATATTCACCCTCGTCCGAGAAGGCTAGGCGTCGGGCTTCCCTACCCAAGAAGCCAGGAGATCGTTGGGTCACTGAAACAAAACAAAAAAAAAATGCAGGTTCTCAGTTTCTGGTCTTTCCTATCCCCCGGTAGGATTCAAATTTTGTATGTACGTCATTCGCCCAGGAACAGACGCCTAACCCCTCGGCCACGGCGATCTCCATAGACCGATCAGGTCAACGACTTGATCGATACACTGATACTTTGCATTTGAACTCTCCTGTAAATAAATGACATAATATCGTACAATAAGCAGCAGTACAGGGTCGTATCTAACCGTTAAATCTAAACAGTTACAGTCCTTTCTTTGACAGGGATAACTGATTTAATCCGTAGATAAATAAAACACATGTAACCAAGCTATAATTTGAAGGTGCATTTGAAGACTTTTATGCATCTATGTCATTAGAACCACCTGTAAAAGAGGCTGTGATTTTCTGTGTCTTCATTACACACATCACAACGACACTCTGTAATGATTTTTGTTCTTCTTACTCGCAGGTAAGTAGAAAATGTGTTTGGAACCTACATGGACCAAATTAAATGAAATAAATTCGTGCTACCTGTGACTAAGAAATAAAATATACGAGGGGGGGGGGGGGGGGGGGGGGGGTGAACCCCCCTTTTTCTTTCTTTTC
>JBCAUA010336454.1:0-34407 GCA_038406235.1 Peronia verruculata | reverse complement strand
CTCCTTGTCCCGCACTTCCGATGCTGACCGAGTTTTTCGGCCCAGCCTCAGTCCGACGTCAACTGTTGATACGCTATTCTAAACGCGCTATTCTGGGCACGGTCCAGTTTTGCCAGCGACCTTCTACTGGCGATGGCCTGGATGGCCATGCTGTAGTCGGCCACTGGAGTGTTGCGGACGCTCCCCACTTGAAGCCGCCCAACTTCCTGAGTAGGTTCAGGCGGGAGCGCATCTGCTTAGCCACGTCGTCCACATGGTCGCTGAGTGTCAACATCGAGTCCAGCTTGATGCCCAAATACTTTGGGTTGGTTGCTCGCTGGATCTGGGCCCCGTTCATGGTCAGGCTTACCGGCCTTCTTCTAACCGGAGTACTTAGGGTGAACACCTGGGAGACCGTTTTCTCCATGTTCACTACAAGCTTCCACAGGCTACGGAAGAGAGTGCTTGCTGCACCTTCCTTTTGGGGGTAGAGAGATTTTTGCCGTCTCCCGGATGGCGATGTCGTCGGCAAAGAGGGCCGCTTGGGTGTTCAGAGTTGGCTCTAGGTCGTTGATAAAGGCTAGGAACAGTGTACAGCTTAGGGCCGAGCCCTGGGGTAGCCCCTCAACGGACAATCTTCCTCGGAATCGAGTCCTAATGGTTCTATTTGCAAGGAAGTTGGCTACCCAGCCGTACATCTTTTCCCCCACTCTCTGCTTGCTCAGCTTTAGTAAAAGACCGGATCTCCAAACTCTGTCGTAGGCTTCCTTCAGGTCTACGAAGACCGCAAGGGTGTGCTGCCGACGTTGGAAGCCATTTGTGATGTCTGAGGTTAGACGAGTTAGTTGGTCTCTCGCCTGCTTACCTTTCCTGAAGCCAGCTTGTAGCTTGCCCATTCCTCCCCTCTTTTCCAACATATGCACCAGCCTGGTGTTGACCATCTTTTCCGCCACTTTGCTCAGATTGGAGAGCAGGGATATCGGTCTGTAGCTTGCCGCAATCGCGGGGCTCTTTCCACTCTTTAAGACAGGCACGATGACTGCCTTTTTCCACACTGTTGGGAGCCGCCCCTTCTCCCATGTTTTGTTGACTAGCGCCAAGAGCGAAGTCTGGCCCAGGGGGGACAGTTGTCGCAACATTTCGTTGGACACTCCGTCTCGTCCTGGCGACTTCCTGACTTTGCAGGTGCGCAGCGCGTGGGTCAGCTCGCTCGCGGTGAACGGCCGCATGCACTCCTCCGCCTTGTCTGAGTCACTCACCTGTCGCCTTTCCTCCACTCGCCTCACTCTCAACAGTGCTCAGTCCAGTTGGGGACGTTTCGTGGCTTTGCATACACCTGCGTAATGCTTGTTAAGGGCGCGGGCCCTTGCATTATTTGTCGTAGCTAGGCCGTGGGCCGTTCGTATTGGCTCGAGGTCAACTGGACTTTGCGCGTGGTTGAGGCTGTCGAGGACGACCAGGCGCAACCTCCCCTTCCCCGGAGGTCGAGATTCTGCCACAGGTCCACCCATCGCTGCCTGTTAGTCCGCTGGGACAGGACTTTGACTTAGGCCGTGAGCCGGTTGTAGGCTATCCGGTTCGCCGTGCTCTTGTGTGTGACCCGCCTCGCTTTCCTTCGTTTCCGGACCAGGGTCTCCATCTCGGGAGACCACTGAGGCCGGTACTTGGGCACCTTCCCTCTTGGAATGCTGTGGCGGGCCGCCACGATTATGGCTTCGGTCAGTGCGGCATTGTGGTCGTCCACATCCGTGCTCTGGGAGTCGTTTAGGGCAAGCTCTCGATATAGCCGCGCCCTGAACGCCTTCCAATAGTTCCAGCACGCTTTCCTGGTGGTTCTGTCGAGGGAAGGCGCCTGGATACGGATTAGAATCAGTAGATGGTCACTCCCAATGCCTTCCAGCACTTGGAAGACCGTCAGCGACTCCAAATCCGCCGAGACCAGTGTTTGATCCGGGCGACTCCATCCGCCGTGGCTCCGATGGAGCAGAGTTGGCGGGGAATCACCGTTCTGCAAACGGACGAGGATCGTGTTCTCGATCAATTCCTCCACGAACCTCCCTGCTGGGTTCGTTTCGTCTAGGGGGTACCCCATCGCTGCACTCCTGGCATTGAGGTCCCCCGCCAGCACATAGTGGCCCTTCCGCAGAAACCGTTCGGTGGACAATTGTGGAACGCTCATGGGTGGAAAATAAGCGTTGCTGAGAGTGAAGGGTTTGCCCCCGATCCATACTGTCACCGTCAACACGTCTACCTCGCGACAGTTAGTGGAACGGATATGTACTAGTACATTATGTATACCAGTAATTACATTTATTGTACCTCAAGTCTGTCATATTGGAGCCCTTTTTTTAATACATGCATATTTTATAAACAACGTGACAGAGAAGTGCTAATCATATCATTGTTTCACAGTTTAATTTTAGGTCCAGTCAGTGTAGTCTCGTCGTTTTGCTACGGACTAAACTGTAGTTTGCAGGATTTTGTTGCTCTTGTGGTCCTGCTTTGTGCGCGTATGCTTCCAATTTGTCCATTGCTCGGTCTTTATTTGCCAGATGACATTCATTATACCGTGAAGTTTTTTTTTTTTTTTTGTTCTCCTGTAAAATTTATTTTGAACCTAATAGTGATCACTGTAGTGGTGGCAAATGCTTTGTTTGCTGCATCAGTTGTCACGTGATGAAGATACTTTTTTGATACATATTGCCTCCTGAAGAATTCACAATTCAAGAGCCATTATTGTGACAGCTACAATAATCAATGCAAAACGAAAGACCTGAAACCGTTTTTTTTTTTTTTTTTCATTTTTACCGTAGGTTATTTTCCTGTTTCAACGTGTAATCAACAAGATTGTCTGATCCAGAATATATCTTTGGAAACTTGCCAACATGCCTGACTGCTGTAGAAACGGTGGCCATTTTAGATATGCTCATTTTTTCAAAATTCATCTCCTCTGTTTCCTCTGTTACTACCATACCAAATCTTTACAGACTTGGCATGTCATTCCTAACATCTACTATCTCAACAAAAAAACAAACAACAAGGCTCGCTGGAATCTTATGCTCCATTGACAGCTGTTTTTGCGTTTTGTTTTTTCTTTACTTTTTTGAAAATGCCATTCTGTATATCAAATATGTGCAAAAAGTCACGTTTTTATTCAATAGAGAAAATGTTTTCTCAGAAAGTAGAAGCACAATATAACACCTGTGTCTTTTTCTTTTCTGTGTTACCGAAAGTATGAGGTCCAAATGTGATGAAATGTTGGTACGTTTTGGAAGAGATAGAGCCCCCCCCCCCCCAAATTTCCAGAAACCGAAAACAAAACAACAGCAACGACGAAAAAACCTGGCTCAATTGACTATAAAACACATTTTTAAAAAAAAAGGGAGAGAGAAAGAAAAAAACAAACTTTCATGTGCACTAAACTCTACAAATTGTCAGAGAAGAGTAATCATGGACAATGAAATATGAAGCCCCCTCTCTGTAATGCTTCGTGGAGGGCTCGTTCTTGAGCATCAAGACATGGCTTTGGCACCTTGTATTCGTTATTTGATAAGCTAAGAAACATTTGTCGAGACATTTCTTTTCTTTCACTTTACTGTTTCTGAACAAGCTCCCCGACCAAAGTCCAGTGATTTGTTTTTTTTTTTTTTTTAAATATTCAAAACCCTCAAAAGATCCTTATTGAATTCAACAGTTGCTGGTATCCACATAGGCAGAATAAAAGATTTTTCACATTTGGTAAGGAATTCTGCTGAATTTTGTCTACCCACGTGTTCCTTGACCGATTGAGCATAAAGCTATGCTCTGTCCACTCTGGTCTCACACAGCCTGAATAGTCGGTTACGAATACATGTGCATTGTACATGTAACAAGTTATGAACGGAGTTTCGAACCACATATGGGTACCCACAATCGACGAGGTGATGAATAGCGGAGCAGAGCAGGCAGGTGCACAGCCATAGTTAACAGATATTTTTACTTTTCTTTCGCACGAAAACAGAATATCGAAATTTGGCCACGTAGTAGTGTCTCTCATGGATCATAAACAAATGGCGCCAACATCAGTTTTATCAATTAAAATGCAAGGAAAAATTAGTCCATCTTTTCTTGTACTGTTTGCTTATTATATTTACGAGAATAATGGGAGATCATTTCACAGATTATCTGCCCCCTCCAAAAGAGGGACTCGAGGAATGGGAGATCATTTTGACCAGCCCTATTACTTCTCTTTGTCCGACAAAGCACAGTAAAGAGCAGTGTAAAGAGGAAAACATCCTTTTACTTCTGTCATTTGAAAGATTGATTACTAAAAAATCGATAAAATTATAACAATCAGGAAAAAAAAAAATTCTCATCATACCATAATTTTTAAAGAATTTTTCATGGCGTATGGTTCAAGCAAAGGGCGTAAAAGTAGGGTTCCCCCCCACCCCCCTCTTTGCACTAGTTGTTCAATCCCTCTTTTGTCTGATAAAGGGATGTAATAGGAGTGAGCGCAACGATCTCCCATTGTACAAGCTGCACTAAAAATATAATGAACCCTATGAATTGTTTTGTTTAGAGTCCACATTTGAAACAAAAAGCCGAAGACCTCTTCAACGGGACAATGAGGTATTTCGAGAAAAATCACATGACCGAGGATTTTCCCTCACACGCTGATTTGTTTACTTGCTCTGCGCATGGCAGACAAATCTGGACGAATGATGAGCTTTCAAACCTGTCACATCATATAAACAAAGCCACATGTGAGCGATGTTGCCTCGATCATGTGACCGATCTCGAAATACCTCTTTCACGATGTTAAACAAACGCAGAGTTCACAGGTAGCCTATCATGTGAGCACGGAGGGATTCAGAACTAACTCTTTGGGTGGTAAACGAACACGTTTATAATATGGAAATGATTTTGATGCAGATTTTGCTGTGAGGTGATTGTGAAAATATGCTTCTTTAAGGAATTGGATTGGAGCGACTCGGAGACAACAAGTAGATTTAATGTCACTCTACCGTGACATGGAAAATATCTATCTCATTGAGCTGAATTGGTAAAATTGGATACGGAAAGGCTTGAAAAAAAAAGAAGGGACATGCATTTTCTTAATGAGAACGAAAATACGGCTAAATAAGGAATAATGCTTAGTAGTAATCGCAAACTGGTTTGTAATAGTGATGGCACAGATGATGAGTTATAGAGGCGGCCGGGATCTAGCATGGTTAATGTTGTTGTTGTTGTGTTCGGGTTTAATGACACAGCAGCACGACCGCGGCTATATTGTGTCAAACACGGTAAGATGCGTTTACTTGTCAAGAAAAAGAGAGGAAAGAAAGCGGTACAGAAGACATGATGCAAGAAGAGAGTGTGAGAAAAGGTGTCTCCCCTGGAATGTCAAGGATGGCACTCCATGAGAGACACCTTACCGATATCGGGCTTACACCACCTGCAGATGGGAGCAGAGAACTTACTTGTAAACCCCAGGTCACCGGGTTGGGAGGGGGGGGGAAGAGGGAATATACATGTATAACTTTGGGAGAAGGCGGGATTAGGACTGGCGCTCTAGGGAGGATGTCACTTTTGTGAAAGAAACTGGAGGAACGCGGACGATCGGGGAGAGAAGGGGGGGGGGGGGTACGAAACATAGCCCTTTATATTGCTAAAGATACGTGGAGGAGAGGGATGGGAGCTGGTGGACGCCCCAAACCATGGGCATTTACTATACCGGGGAAGAAATAGTGAAAAGCCTGATGGCCTAATACCGATACAATTACACAAGGGGGTGGGGGGGAGGGCGAGGGAGGACCAGCGTGGACAAAGACCGAATAACGGCAAACTTTTAACAAAGAAAAGATCGTGTAGGAATGGCTTTGTTGTATGTGGATATGTATGTATGTGGGGACTAAATTTCACAAAGACGGGAGCTCAGCCCTTCGCGCAATAATAGGGCAAACCTCCGAGCAATAATAGGTCCAGGAAATTTTGAGACAAAGTAAAAGCTGGGCTTTACATTGGTAATCGAACTTTCTAGGATGTCAGGGGACACGCGGTGAATCAGCCGTGGACGCGTGTGGGGAGAAGAAAGGCAGCACTCACAAGAGACATAGGTGACGGAAATAAGTACAGTAGTACATATATGGTGGTGAAACTGACAGTTATTGTGATCGTTGGATAACATTAGGCAGGGAAAATGGAGGCAGTTTTGATGGAGTTACTATTAACTTTAACCCTCTGCAACTCAGGCATCAAAACACTTAAAGGTATGGAGAAATCATTGATATTTTGCTTGAAGTTGAAGAACAAAAAAAAAAAATGCTCTCGTAGTGCCTTCTGTTAAAATGATTGCGAGCAGTTCTATCGATTCCTGAGATGTGTTTAAAATTGTGCATTTCATTTTGTGGTGAAAGGCACTCGGCTTCTTTGTTACCACTGAAGAGCATTAATTTGGGCTATGAAGTAGGCCTACATGTACATTATAGGTCATTCTGGTACTTCTAATGGACCGTTTCTTTAATTTGCTAGGTTACCTCCTTTACCCAAGTTCACTCTAGGCATTGTAAACAGGTAAACATGTACTTTTTTCTTTGTTCTTGAAACATGTGAAGCAAAAAAAATAATAATAATAATAATAACCCCCCCCCCCCCCAGGGAAAATGGAGACAGATTTGATGGAATTACTATTAACTATAGCACTCTGCAACCCAGGCATCAAAATATTTAAAGGTATGGAGAAATCATTGCTATTTTACTTAAAAGCTGAAGAACAAAAAAAAAAAAAAAGCTCTCTCATAGTGGTTGGGATGTGTATGACATTGTGAATGTCATTTTATAGCAAAAGGCACTTGGCATCTTTGTTGACACTGAAGAACATTTGGGCTATGAAGTACACTGTAGGTCACTGCATTTCTTCAACGTGCTAGATTACCTCCTTTTTCCGAAGTTCACCCCAGGCATTATAAACAGGGGAAAATTCACTTTTTCCTTTGTTCTTGAAACATGTGAAGACAAAAATTAAAATTTAAATCAAACATTTCTAGGTATCAAACGCCTTTTGTTTAGGTGTAGGAAACTGTTATGAAATGAGGGATGGCCTGAGTCCTTTTTACATTGTCACAGTTCTTTGAAGATCAAAACATACTGTGTATCTGGACATTTACCGTGAACAACAGAGGTAGAAGCATAATCACAGTGCTCTCCTTGGGTTCAGTTATTGACTTTCGTGTATTTTAATCATATCAGGCTTTTTTTTTTTTTTTTTATCATTCTGGGAAGTCAAATTTTCTACTTCAATAGGATTTCTTACTTTCTGCGAGTCAGTAATTTCTCTGTTGGCCCCAGATCTGGTATTATTTACCATTAATGTTATGTGTTGCTAAAGAATATGCCAGGAACTTTCCCTACTTTTTCACGTAGACAAATTGACATCCTTGATTATTATTCAGTTTTATTACAGTGGTCTCCACCTAAGAACCCGGTCATCGGGAGACAAAAAAAATGGGTTCTTAGGTGGGTTCTTAGGCGAACTGAAAAATTACGCAACCCATATGGCCACAGATTGTCTTCACTACCATGATTAGTTGATCATTACCGTTAGTTAAAGATTTATCTATAGATGTGAATAAATACAGCCTTCTTCCCTATGTGTGGTGTGTGTTATAATTAGATATAGCAATTCCTGATCTTTTTAGTGTATAGTTATATTAATACTGCCCAGTTCTTACATGCCATGTGAGTTTTCACATAACAGTAGCATTGTTGAAAACACAATATTGCTATGCTACCCTGGGGATAATCACATGAGTGACTCAAGTGTTTATAGACTGACTGAAGCAACAAAAGAGCTGACCAGTCAGGAGGCTGAACTTACACCTCCTTGTCCACAAAGCCAATCACAAGTGCTATCCCTCCTGTTGTCAAACAAAGAAATGGTTACGGATTAGTCAACAATGTGGCCTGATTATGCAGTCATACATCAACCATTACTTCCACTCTTTTGTCTACCTGTTCCCTCCATCCCCGTACCCATTAGAACTGCACATCTAACACTGTGCGTTTCTCTCAAGTGGACAGTATGATGTGGAATTATACCATAAGTACTCGGGTATCTTGGTCCGAACCGCGCTCTTAGACGGATTTTTTCATTTGGCAGAGGGGTAAATTATAGATGAAAAATTCTGTTTCGCAGCAAGAGCAGGTTCTTAGGCAGACCAGGCTCTTAGGCGGAAGGTTCTTAGGCGGAGACCACTGTACTGGCAATATATTTTTAGTGTATTCTTTGAACAACAAGGAAACTCAGTTATTCGAAGTGTCAAAGAGACAGCAGACGAAGACAGGAATGGCAGGACATGATCATCAGTCGGTGACATAGACCAAGCTCACAGAGAAGAAAATATATTTTGTCTTGTGGCTTTTATTGCAGGACTGGCACAAGCTCTGAGGAAGACAACACATCTGACTCAGACTCCACCACCAGTTTTGAGGAAGGATCCTATGACAGTCAGCAAGGACAGGTGGTTTATGCATGCAAAGATGATGAGGCCATAGCCCAGGGCCTGCCAGGAGCACAGATGTTTGACCAAAACATCCGAGAAACGTACGTCAATCTGGATAATTCCCTTATTTTTTTCAGAAGTTCAAATGTGCAGATGTTTGATATATATTAGTAATAATTCACTTGATGAGATGACATGAGTGGCCATGTAATACGTGCTCTAAACTTCCAGACTGCAAGTGGACATGTGCTGTGTGACTGTTGAGTTATCTGACTCAGATTATATCTTCTCGTGGCTGAAAAGGCAGAGACCAAATGGAATCTTTCTGGGAACAGATCTTTTGTTGAAGTCCACCATCCAATAGACTATTTAAATAAAGGCAATTTTCTTTATCCATATTGTGTTATTTGTCGTTTTTTCAGATTAAAAATTTTTATCATCTCTTCATTCAGATGCTTTCTACAAAGACATTTGAAGTGTTTCGACCAAGCTCACTGTAGAATTTTCTATGATTAACGCAGCAAAAGATGAACCTGCCAGAAACAAAAATTGTTAGGAAAGCAGAACAGCTGTGGGACTTATTTATTTTATTCCTTCAGTTAAATTTTGTTTTGCTATGTTGTAGCAAATTAGAGTTTAATTTTGAATACATTTCTTGAAAACCTAAGCCTTATTTAAATATATTCATATTTAGAGGCATGGCCTGCTGGCTTACAAAGCATCTTGTGAAATGTGTAGTAGAAATAAGATAAAAGTGATTGTGATCACCAGATATCAAGTAAAGCTTTGCTTATCTTTCCCAAACATTTTTAAACAAAGGTTGAAATAATCAATTATTGTTTCCTCCTCAGGTATGAGTTAACAGATGAGGTGAGGGATGCCTGTAGTGTGCTGGCCACATACCTGACTGATTCAACCTTGGTACAGACCAAACAACTGGTAAAAAGCCTTCCTTAACAATAATCCTTACTTGTATTTAACAAAGTTTATAGCATCTTGGACCAAACAGTAAAAATTGTAGAAAATTGTTTAAAAAAAAAAAAAAAGAGGAACCATGAGGTACATGTACTGCAATGTATACCATGGTTTATAGATCATAAGAAACAAGCGATTGTTACAATTTTTTTCTGTTCCCCTTCTTTTTTTGGTGGGTGGGGCGGGGGGTCATTTAATTTAATTTCTTTTTTGTTCTTGTTGAGTTAGTAGGAATATATTTCCCTGCATTTTTCTAACACTATTCAAAATTTCAAATACTTTTTAATGTTGCTTCTAGTAGGAGACCAGCCTAAATCTGATATTGTCTTTACTTTTTACCAGAATGCCAGCTTAAATATCATACAGCAGGAATGGTTCCAGGTGTCCAGCCATAAGCTGTCCAGTTCCCACCAGGTGGAAGATTTCCTGTCCTCAGTCAATGAGATTTCCAAGCGCTTGCTGGAGTACATCGTCAACATGACAGACGCTAATGTGAGTGGATGCAAGTAATCATTTTTATAATTTATTACAGTAATCTGGGTAAACAGTAATTTTGAGATCAAAACATAGATTTTCAGTTTTCTTGTATTTTTAGAAAGAATAATCATTTTTGTACTAGATTGTAGGTATAAAAATGTTGTTCTAATAAATCATTTATTACAGATTTTCATATAATTAGGGAGTATGGGGAGGATATCAAACTTCAGTAAAATTCCTGTCAAATTGATAGGCAAAAAATAATGTAGCTAAATTTTTTTTTCTGCCCCTGTTGACAACAGCAACTTCTGAATTCAAAATGGGTCTTACGTGAATTTCTACCAGAGAGTCACTGGGCTTTGGTTTGGGAGCTTCCTCTTTCAGATTCAGTAAAGTGAAAGAAAGAAAATCTCTCTTACAAGAGTTTGCTAGCTTATTTACTCTCAAATATAGAGCACCAAGACCACCAAGGAAGTAGAAAAAGAGGGCTTCACATTTCATGGCCCATAGTTACTTTGATGTTCTTTCTGCAGAATCGAGCATTTTGTGCATACTGAAGCTTTTCAGTTTGTTTTATAAATGTTGGGGGGGGGGGATCCTTTCTTTTTTTTGGTGCCTTTTTTTTTTTTTCTTACTTTTATATCCCCTTCAGAACTTTTCATAATATGTGGCCCACATATTTCCCTTGGCTTACTGAAGAAAATGACATAGACTTTTTAGTGTATCTAATATACTTTTTGAGAAAACATTGTTTTAGCGTGGACAACAAAGCCAATTGTGAACATATTTGCTACTGGCATTTTCAAAAAGTCAGGGGCAATAAAATCGGTGGAATTTTGAGTTGCTCATGTGATTTTTTTTAGAAATTTAGATGTTAGATATGACATGGGAAGTGTGGGACAGTTTGATCAAAGTAACAGGAGCCAAATTTTGAAAAGCAGGACAAATCTAAGATAGCGGCCATTTCCATGTTGGCAAGTTTCCCAAGAATGTATTCTCAATCAGACAGACATGCTAATTATACATACACATATTAAAATGACCTAAGGGTAAAAGCAAACAAAGATGTTTTAATGTTTTCTTTTTTAATATTTTTTAGATGTGGTTTTGCAAATTATGTTTGTGCTTATAGACATATTATCCTGGAAAACTGACAGGCAAACACAGTCTACCTGAAAGGTTGCTATGTGAAACACCATCTTTTTAATTTCGTTTTATTTATTTCCTTTAGAGTGCTTTTTCTACTTCTATCTCTTCCTATTTTTTTTTTTTCTTTTACTCGAACTTACTTCATATATTTTGCAAAAGTTGGTGGATTCATTAGTTTTTGGAAAAATGAAATGCATGATTTATGTGTTTATTGCCCATGGCAGATCATGTAAATCATTAATAAAAAGTATTTAAACAATGTCTGTGGTACTTTGATCAACAGGGAAACACGGCAATTCATTACTGCATCTCTCATGGCAACTTTGAGATTGCCAATTTGTTGATGGATGCAGAGGTCTGTGACATCAACAAGCAGAACAAAGCTGGCTACACCCCTATCATGCTGGCTGGTCTGGTCACCGTACAGAACCAAGAGCAAAGGGAGGTAATACGCAGAATCTTCTCCACTGGGGACATCAATGCCAGGGCTTCAGTGGTAAGTTTTCTCATGACATTTCAATGAGAAAGCGGAGGCACAAATTGCAGACATAAATGCAGTCGTCACTGGTTCTCTGTCAGTCAAAATATAATGCTGATTGCAAGATAAGAGTAAATGATAACAAATAGTTTTTTATCGAATTGTTTTTTGTAAAGGGTTTTTTGTAAACAAGCAATCTGTTCTTGGTTGACTGCTAATTTTTTACTGATTGATATCTAGATCTAATTTAATGTCATGATATTTGACGTCAAGGTGCTTGACAGACAATCTGTGCTTCTAGAATCTCTCATTTTTCATTCTAGACACAGCAGACAGCCTTGATGTTGGCAGCCAGCCATGGAAGGACAGAGATGGTTCAGCTGCTGGTAGAGGAAGGTGCTGATGTAAACTTACAGGATGTGGATGGGTCCACAGCTCTGATGTGTGCCTGTGAGCATGGCCACCTAGACATTGTGAACTATCTGCTGGCCCATCCAAACACTGATGCCAGCATCACAGATAGTGTAAGTTTCAATATGCATCATTACCATTTACTGTTCTGCTTCCAAATATATGTAGTGCTCTGAAGGAATGCATCAGATGGTGAACAGTTGTCATATCAGAGTTTTAGATGCCCTGTTCCTCTGTTAATACTTTCAACATTTTAGAAATGTGTATGAGAATACTGTTTTTGGATCCAGATTTGTCATAAATACGTAGAAGAAGAAAATGTTCACCATCCAAAGGAGTTCCACAAAGCACTACATTTACATCATTGGTACAGCAAGACCTTTTGTCGGACATGTCTCTATGCCTGCATCTGTGTTTGATGTGCTCAAATTGGTGTATTAATGTTTTTTGTTATACATATTTTTTTCCTGATAATAGTCAGCTGACTTGCCTCCAAGGGACTTCCAAGGCAATGTGCTGCTTTATTCTCAGGACAAGATATTGGTGGCAGTGACTCCCTGCAAATCATATGATAATAATAAAGACAATAGATGGCATTTTTGCAGTGCTCATGTCTGTACAATACAGGCTGAAAGTATATTATAATGTGGTATTATCCTGCCAGACCCAACAAAGACACTAGCATAAGTTCTCTGTTTCTTGACAAGCATTTAAGGCAACTGCCTGTTATGCACCCAAATCTGTTTCATTCCAGCAATAACATTCTCAGTCTATGGTCGGGTACCAACTTCAACCAGAATGATGTTAAGACTCTCCGAAAAATTAAATGTCAAGCCATGTACAGATTTTAAATAAACTCTTTATCAAGAACACAACCAATTTGGTCCCAGGAGTCAGAAAAAACAAAGGGGTCCTCTTTTGGCTGAGAGGGCTTTTGCATTGTGGCCATAGTAACAACACCCATCCAGAAAGTGGATAACATTTTGAATTTTCACACTGACAGAGTCATACTTTTATTCTTAGAGTGAATAGGTTGACATTTGTAGAGAGTCCAATATCTCAAGTCAGTAAGACTAAGGAGCAATGTGAATTTGATGTTTTCAATCCTTTTTGGTTCATTTTATCACAAACCCAATCATTTTGTTCATCATTCACACAAATATCATCCTCTTGCCAACTCAGTTTGAGGAAATACTTTACTGTTACACTTAAGTCGTATCGATATTTACATAAGTAATGCAGTATTCAGTGAAATATAGAATTTACCAAAAAGATTTGGTTTCTTTGTAGCATAAGAAAAATTTTTATGTAAAATGGAACTGTCTCTGATACAGTGGTTAAAGCCATTCAAGTATTGTCTCTATTTACATTTAAATGGACAAAGCATCTTAAGGCAAAATTTGGATTTCAAGTCAACATGTTCAGCTTGCACTGACAATGGGAAATCATTTAGATCAGCCCAATTTCTTCCTTTTGCCAGAGGCAAGAGATGCTATGAAACAAGGAGAGTAAAAAAAAATCACCTTACTTCTTGTTATTCTAAAGATAAATCAGAGAAAAATTTGATAAAATCATTACAGTGGGAAGAAACATTTTCCTTACACCATAAATTTTTCATAACTTTTCATGATGTTTCAAGGTAAGAGCACAAAAGTTTTTTGGTTTTTTCTTTTCTTTCATGGCCTGCTCAACCTTCCTTGTGTCTTGTAGAGGAAAGTAGTAGGACTAGTCAAAATGATCTCCCATTCATTTTCTAATTAAAATAGATAAAAGCAGCAGGAAAAATAAAGAATCATTTATAGTAGTGTTTTGGGGTTCATAATTCATTAATCCTGGGTTAGGAAGACAGGAAGGTGTGTAATTTTTATTTTTTATTTTTATTTATTTATTATTTTTTTTTTGATGTATGAATGGCTAAAAAGAAAGACATAGCTAAACAATTATTCAAAGGGTAAGATAGAGTTATTTTGAAAAACTTAACATCCAAGTACTGCCAATATATATTATGTGTTTCTTATATAAACTAAGTTTATTCTGTAGTGCTTGATATCTGTTGTTCAGTATGTGATTTGCTCAATTTTAACTTCAATGAGTTTGTTCACAGTACCTTATTATTTTCATTTTGCATTGCTGTTGTAGTTTTCTTTTGTTGACGATTCCCTTTCATTTTTGGCCCTCTCCCCCTTATCACTTTGTAGGAGAATAGCACAGCCTTGACCATAGCCATGGAAGCAGGTCACAAGGATGTGGGTGTTGTCTTATACAAACACATGAATTTCTCAAAGCCTGCATCTCCTGTAAGTGTTGGCTTTGCTTTAGAAGTTTGATATAAATTTTAATCATATTTTCTCATCTTTTATATCATTTAGTTATTATTACATCATGTAGGCTGAAACTTCCAAATCTGAAAATGTCACAATAAGGGGCAGGGAGGGGGTTGTGTGGAGGAAAGGCCTTGAGGCCCAAACAATATGTTTTAATAATTTTTGTATTTAAATTGAAAAGTGCCTTACATGCAGCTGAAAAAATAAATGGAAAAAAGTATATACATGATTTACAGACTTCTTCCCCAAAATTAATGCTGTATTCCAAAAAAGAAGATAATAATTCCTGAAAAATATCTTAGTATTTCAATATAGCACTGCAGACTGGAGATCTAATAAAATATTGAGCTTACAACATGAAAATTAGATTGTTTCATAACAGAAATGTTGTTACATGCTAGTCAAATGTTTGAAAGAGACAGTATTAGTTATTGTACTTAAGAGCAGTTTTTAGTGAAGCCAGTAAACTGGTATTTCAGTCTGGGAGTAAAGAGAGTGTAGAAAGTTCACTTAATGATATTGATATCTGTGAAGTCTGTGATCACTTGTGTTCCTCTGTTACACTTTGTCTCTGTTTGAGTGATGTTTCCACACTGCACGTATCCATAGATTAAGGATACTGGATAATATAAAATCCTTTATGCAGTGAAAAACTCTGATGAATGTAGCAACGTTCAGATTTAAAGCTAAAGATAGAATTCTTAATTAGGTTTCTGAATTTTATTTGATTTTTATTATTGTATTTATTACAATATTTTCTACCTGAAATATCATTCCATTGCAAGTTTATTATTTTTTTTTTCACAGTTCATGTTTTCATATAAATAATGTGCATGAAGTCAAATTTAATTGTAGATCCAAATCAGTAGAAGTGAAGTCTGGATCCAAATATTCCAAAAAATAGAGGCTCCCCCAAATATTGTAATTTGATCACTCAAAGTTCCATCACATTTAGCACTCCCAGCACTCCATTGTATAGAATGTATATTTTACATCTAAGTTATTGTCTGGAAAAAGTTAATGTATAGCCCTGTATTGTATACAATGGAGTCCTCATACTATAAGGTTACAGGATTAGAAAAATATGTTCAACAGATTTATATTTTCCATTTGTGATTATTAATAATTGAAAAAAACATACTCATGGAATGTGTTGGCTGAAAGATGAGTTTACTAAGGTAAGTCTATTTTAAGTGGACTCCATTGTATTCATCTGGATGAAATCAGTATTTGATATTGTGTTTGTATGTTGTATGGTAGGGTGTATATATACATATCATATACATATATATAATTTGTACAAAGCGTGTTGTTGCGTGTATCTTTCCCCCCTATCCCTTTTGCATGCCATCCTGTCTTCTCATCCTTTGTAGGGATACCACAAGAAGAAGAAAAGCCCCAGCTCTCCCACACCCAGGTAAAAATTGAGAAGGAAAAAAAAAAGAAAACTTGAGTACTAACTGTAGACCTGTGGCACTTTTTTTTGCTGTTTTTTTATTGTTTTGCTTCCTCTCCTGCAGTTTGTTGGATGGGGAAATTTATCAGTTTTGATTTTGCTGTGTGGTGATTCAGGTGCTTCATGCAGTGACGGAAGATTTTGTTCTGCTGAAATGTGTTTTGAAAATACTATGTAACAGTCTCAAACTCCTTAATGAATTCAGTGTTGGTTATTGTATATTAAATGTAGGTGAACTTCAAATGTTCCAAATTGGCAATGTTTGCATGATGAATTCAGTTTTATTAGACTACATTTCTGATATCAAAGATAAACCTCTCTTGAACTGTAGATTATATTTTGACAGCAGTAAGCCATCAGATTTATATTTGTATGACTATTAAAAAGCCTTTGTCTTTTTATAGTCCCATATTCTGTCATAGGTTATAGCAGATTTTGCATGTAATTATTCGTTTGATTACAATTTGAATGTTCTATTTCAATCAGTTGATAAAAAAAAAGTTTAGAACCTTGAGTAATATAAGAGATTTTTGCATTAGTAGGTTTAGCTGTGCTTGAAGTCCTGTCGGGACTGAAAATGAGGGGAATGGTGAAGCATCACATTATGGAGCTTGATGGGAAATGAGGGTTGCCTGTGCTACAAGGGAAAGGTTCATTTGTAGATCCGTAATTGCTACTCTTGCACCACCTTTGCTTCTGTTGTAGATTTTGCACAGTATGATGTGTGGGAAAAAAAAACACACACACAGTGGGTGAAATCGTCTTTCCTGTTTTTTTTCTTATGTCAGAAAAATGGGGGGGGGGGGATAAACAAAAAATGGATGAGTGATATTTGTCTTTCCTTTGTTTCTTTGTTTTTTTTTTATTTGTTTGTTTGTTTGTTTTTTTTTTTTTCATAAAATTGAGCTGTGATATTTATATCTCTAGATTATCTGTGAAACTCTCGTCTACAATTTTTCAGTTTGTAGTAAAGATCTCCTGAACTCAGTAGCCAAAGGTTTGAGGCTCGCCACAACTCCAAATATCGCTTTTTGCACGCCATTATTATGAATCAAACAAACATTATAGGCTTACAGTACTAACACTTTTATTCTCAATCTCAATCACTGTAAATTGCCCCCCCCCCCTTTTTTTTTTGTAATCTATTGAACAATTATCAATTAATTGCTCCTATATTAAGGCTTTAAAAGAGTTTAATTTCACACATAGCTAAATGAGTGAAAGAAAAATACTACTACTTCATCAAGTTTTAGTTTGTGTGATTGTTTTGACAAAATGTTTAATTTTTGGATAGTTACTAGTACTCAGTATCTTCTCTTCACCTTTCACAGTTTTTTGTCCTTGTTGCCAGTACAAAAGGGCTTATGACGTGAATGAAACCATGTGTACATCTGTTAGTTTGTGATTCTAGAAGCTATTACCATTATGGATAAGCTCATGAGGAAACTATCATACAATGAGGATATCATTTTACATGCACCTGCCTAAAACATGTATATATCTTTTAATTGAGAAGAGTTCACCACGTAATGAATGCCTGGCTTAAATAATAGCAATTTTAGCAAGACCAAATTTACTAAATGTCTTGTGGCCAGTCGAAATGAGACATAAGTTGCTGGGCTAGAACTGAGAAATCAGGCTTTGAATGTGAAGAGGAGGGTCAAACATCGAAATTTTTTTATCCCAGAAATCAAAAATATATTAATTTCTGAACAAGACAATTTCGGCCTTACCCTCAATTTATAAATATCCCTTCTTTAAAATCGGGTTTTTGCGAGGTGGTTTGTAGATTTATGCATTTGACCGTTCATTTAAGCTCAATTTTCTTGGAATTTTGGTCATTTGCTGGGGGACTCCCCCTTGTCTCTTTAAACTGCCATGTCACTGGCTAGAAAAAAGCTAACTCAAAACTTTTTTACCATCTGAAACGGCATGAAATAAGCTTTTACATGATACCAAAAACCCTATATGGTGAAAAATTGACATACGTCTCATTTTGACTGGCTGCGAGACAAATGAAATGCGACATAATGAAATCAGGCTCTCATCAGATTTTGAGCACATGGAGTTATTGGTACCACTGTTAAGCTTATTCATTTCCCCTTGTGTGTGAAAAAAGGTTTATTCTACCATACGTAGAAGTCAAGCTATTGATAATTAAAGATCGTGGGAGTGACCTGCTGCTGCAGCGGAATATAGTGAGAAAATGGCCAATCACTTTGGTAAATCCTTATTAAATTTTGTTAGTCCATGCTGCTAAATTACATTTTTGGGGCCTTTACCCACTCTGTTTCAGCAAATTTCTGAAATGCATTTTTACATTGATGTAGAAGAGTTCTGTGAAGAAGAAAAAATCTCTTAAAAATGCATTCACTGTTGAAAAACACATAATTTCTTCTGTCGCCTTAGTTTGACAAGCGCCTGATTTCATTGTGTCATGTTTCAAATGATTATAACGAAAACATGATCTGTCAGCACATGGATACATGGATGATATTATGTGAATATAGCTCTATACTGCAAAAGAATTTCTTTGATAAATTTCTTGATTGGCTAATGGTATATCTATCATTAGATGAGAAGTTATTCTCTAAACTAAACAAAATTTATCAAAATCAGTTTATTTTTGTAAGTTTACATTGAGTTGCACAGAATAGAGATGAGGCCATTCTTGTTAATTCCAAATTTTTGCAGTATTAAAAGTAGACTTGATTGATATGTCTATGTAAAGTAGAAACATGGTCTGAAATTTTGATAGACATAGGCTGTCTGTCACCAAATATTCTGCAGTTTATTTATCTTGAAGCTTTAGAAATGGCTTAGTCGACTACAGTGATATATATAGTAGTGAAAAATTGCAGTGATTGATTCAAGCCTTGACATCATAGAGTCACTATGCGCTTTGTCACCCTGACAATTATTGCTTACATGAAAAATCACCCATACTGACAATAATGTATACCAGAATTGTTCATCACAGTCATATATATATATATATGGACACAAACATTTACTAAAATATATACTCCTATCACTGATAGACAGATACAGGTATCAAATAAATATTAATCCATTCTTTCGAAAGGACACTTGCTTATTTTATATATTTAATGAATACATTTTCTAAGCTGTGAAATACAGATACATGTATGCTGTTTTGCTTTATATATATTTGTATAAGCATGCGTCTATGTTTCTTTATCAGTTGTATGGAGAAGATATTATTCAAGCTCTGTAAAATGCAAATCAGTATTTAAAAGAAAAAAAGTATTTGTAACAAACAGTGTACAGGTTTACGTTCTTATTTTGAGGATATATATATGTAGTGGTTTTATCAGGATCATGTATCTTTTATTCTTATATATACAATCTCATGCTTTTGCATGATCATATGATCATAGTTTAGTTGCAGTAGCCAAGTACAAGAGGAGACATAAAACCCATGTCTTTAATTCACCAGAAACAACTAAGATTCAGCTGCTCAAGGGTTTTTGATGCCTTCATTGATTCATAATGAGAATATAAAACAAATCGTCATTCTCTCCCCAAACCTTCATCAGACCAAACCTATCCAGACACTATGGCCACTCTTAAGCCAAAGTTTGAGATAGGATATGTCATACCAGTTATTACATTAACCTATCTTTCAGCCTAATGATGTGGTGTGCATAGTGAAAATGAGTGTCTCTGTCTGTTTAAATTAGTATACAGTCATCATAGTGGACTGTTTGTAGCAAAGAAAACTTCTTAATTTAGCTTAGAATTCATCATTTCTCTCTTTGCAATTTGTTGTTGTTTTTTTTTAATTAAAAAAATATATGGAAAACTGATATCCATATGCTGCTTTTTTTTTTCTTGTCTTCTGTGTTGTGCCTAAATTCTTACTTACACTCCTTTTTTCAAGAGATAAATACTTACATATATTTGCAACTGAGAAGTATATATATTTTGCAACTGAGAAGTAAATGGTAGTATTTTATTTTCATATTTCTCAGTAATTTCTTGATCAGGCAATTTGAAAATTTACCTGCCCTGTGTCTACTGCTGAATCACTTATTTCAATGAGCAGGTTTGGATCAAAGTAGACGAACTGTAATTCCCATGTGAAAAAATGCTATCATTTTTACAGAATTTACCTAGGTGGTTGGAAACAATCAAATTGAAGAGCGAAATGGACAGAACAAGAAGTTTTGACTTTTTTTTTTTTTTTTTCTTAAATTAAGATGTGCTTGAAATTAAAATTTTAATAAATTTTTATTGTGTTTCATCAACAGCACTTTCGTCATTCGGTGAGGACAAGGTACACGGAAACTATGTTGTAACCACAGGAAGCAAGGAAAAGTAAAGCATCTTGGAATGTGCTACTGTTGCACAACGTTTGGCAAGAGTGCATGTTCACATATGGAATATAACTGATGGAACTAAAAAAAAAACAAAAATAAAACTAAAAAAATGTCTCAGTTTGTGAATTTTGCTGAATGTATTTTTGCAAGTTTTGTAGAATCAAGACCACAAGGGAAGAATCAGATGTTTGATTTGCTATGTTTCTTCAGTTAGTACCCTTTGACTCATCTTTTGTGTGTGTTTTTTTATGATGTGAATCTAGAATTGTAACTTGTCAGTCTGAGATCTATCTTATCTCTCCCTGGGTTACAAAGCAGATTTTTTGTCTGTTAGTTTGGACACAAAACATTTTTACTGTTATTCAATTATCAGTGTATCATCAGTACAACAATTATTTTATTTTACCGAGTATGGGTGTGAAAAAGAAGCCACATTGTATTTTCAGTAGGTGTATTACAAAAATAGATCACATAGGTTCTGAAATAATTGTTACTTTGTACTTAAGTATTCGATCAAGACCTTACTGATTATGACATAAACCACACAATTAAGAAAGTAGTTAATACATATTCTAATAAAAAATGATAATCGTATATTTTATTATAATGTACAAGTCATCATAGCTGTTTTGCCTAACAATTATAGTCTGTAATAGTAATAGCATATACAACTTTTTCATATAGTCTACTAAACTTTGCGTTGGCTGTTAGTTACCTTCATTGCAGCACAAACTTTGATCAAAGTAAGCCTTTTTTCTTCATAGTACATGAAACAGATAGTTCTTGAAATAAAAAAGGTCCACTGGCATTTCTCTTGGGATCGTTTTCAAAACAGAGACAAGATTTTGTGTAATTAATTAACTTTAGTCGGAAATGTTTCCAGCTACTGTCATATATTTCTGGGAATGTCGGACTGGAGACATATTAGGTATATGAAAAGTTCTACACATATCATTTTATTAAAAATAATAATGTGTATTTCATGGTTGGTACAGATACAGAAATACAACTGCAGTCTTTTTCTTTTATTTCACCTATGAGTTTAACAATGTAAATCAGGATAGAAATTACTCCACTCACATATTTTATGATTGAAAGAAAGTCAACATTTCCATCCTAGGATATGGCAGTAGAATATGTTAATTGACTTTGAAGTTTGTTGGAGTTATGTGCAGAAAATAAGAGCAGCTCTCAAATGACATGAGCATTATTTGCCCATCTATGCAGAGACCAGTTCTGTTCTCAAAGATCTGGCCTGATACTATAATCATGTTTTTGTTTGTTCACGGTGCTTTTCGACAGAGCAATACAGTGTTTTCTTTTTGTAACAGCTTATTTATTTATATATTCTCTTTGATAAAGTATGAATGATAGTTTGTCCTATTTACTCCTATATACATGTGGATATAGTAAATTTGTCAGAGTTTGTTTAAGGCAGTACATGAATTTCTGTTTTCATTTAACTGTAGAAGTGTCATGGGGCTAATCTGTAGACCACTGACTAATGGCACTTTACATATGAATTTTCATTTCCATTTTTTAGAAGGAAGTACTCATCCAGTCTGATATACTGGTTTCAAAGTGTTTTCAAGAAGAAACTAAATTAATGTCATCACAGATGTTATTCATGTCGACGATAAGATCAGATGGATGTTCTGTTGTATTAGTGGAATTGTAGTCTAGATTTCCTCAGCAGTGTTTGAGCTCTGCTTTGTGCTTATCGAAATGGCAGATAACAGTTACTGTTTGCTTGTACACTTTGTTATGCTCTTGTCTTGCCAAACTTGTCAGTGAACTGTCTGGCCCTTGAAATGTCAGTAGATACTGCTAAAGTGTCAGGATTTCTGTAGAGAGAAAAATTCATGGTAAAAAAAATGGCAACTTAGGTCTTAATGCAATGAAAAGACAAGTCCTTTCCCTACCACGTTGTATTACCTGTATACTACCTGTATATAATTCAGGAATGTTGGATGCAAAATAATATGATAAAAAAGTTGCATAGTGGAATCGGCCCCTTGAGATTTCTAGAGTAAATGTAAGTACAAATTAATTAGCCTGTCTTAATTAGCTAATGAATTTATTTGTGCAGGACTTTCACTCTTATAGTCTCTACTTTGAACATGACAAACTCATTTACAGTATGAATGGGAGGAAGTACAACTTAGGAAGTATTTATGGCTTGAAAACTAAACCAATGTAGGCACCAAATATTGAACATGTATTTTATTTGAAAAATCTTCTCCCCCACCTCTGCCTGGGGAGAATTTCTTCTTCTGTTTCCACTCAGAGTGTTTACTCTGCTTATTTATCTGAACCACTTATTCATTGATGGGTTGTGCAGTATCAAACATACTCATATAACAGAATGTTCCAAAGTGCTACATTGCTTTGTGCTTGCATTCACAAATTTCTTCAGACATTCCATGTACTGTAAGTTTTTTTTTAAATGAAGTGCATTGTTTCCCCACTCCTGTGCATCATTCACTTCTATTTATTTCACATCATCTCCCACTGTTCTTCTCTGTGTTTTACTGAGGAGAGGCTGTCAATTTTGTTATCACTTTTCCTATATTTCTCTGTTTAGAGTGAGAACTTGGTTCCACTAAGTGGAAATCTACAGTATTCTGTATTCTGCCCAAATTAAGCCTTTTGAATCATGTCAAAAAAAAAAAAACATGAATAATGAATATGATTCCAGAGAAAATTGATCACCATGTGTGTGTGTGTGGGTTTTTTTTTGTTTTGTTTTTTTTTTGTATTAATTAAATATGGAAAAAGTCCAAAATTTCTCAACATTGTTCAGCGCCCATCCTATATACTTGCTGCATCAAATATGCACAAAACTTTATTTCTTTCATCCTGAGAGATGTGGTTGACTTTTCTCTATACTTGACAGCGAACACGCAGAAAGCGTTCACTGTTCACTCATGATTGTCCTGAGTTTTCTGTATACAAATTTTTTTTCATCTCTACCTCATAACTTTTAATTTCTGTGGAATCTTCATGTACATTTTGTTATTCACTGAAAATTTTTACAAATTGAAAAAATGATAGAAATTACTGTCAAATGACAGATATGGCTTTATCATGCAACTTCACTTATATACAGCTTTACACTGTAGCTTTCAAAAGTTTTTATCATGCAAGTTCAGTTGTGTATATTTTAAACAAAAAAAAATGTTTTCCTAGACATGAAGGGTTTTAGGGTAAAACATGACAAATGCCATTTTTGAAAATTTTGAATTGTATCCCTTAATGCTGGGAATGGTGATAGTGCTACATGTATATGGTAAGGACTTTCCTGCTCACCAAACGCGCCTTATCCTTCCTGAGAGTCTTCAGAAAATTCTAGTGCTTAATGATAAATTACTAACTACTGGATAACAAAGTGTCATTTTTCTCTAAACAGCAATTTTGGATATGTCTCATTTTGCCCCAAAACTCTTCACATATTCCCTACCTCTGTACATCTATGCATATAGAAGAAGATGCCTTGATTCTTTTGTTTGGCAGATAGGCTCCCACTCTATACAGTTATTGCGTTATTCTCTGCCCCTTTCCCTTTTCTTTTGAACTGTTGAAATGTTATGTTTATACAAAAATTTATACTCTTGCTTGTGTGATTCAGTGCATCTGTCCACTGTTTCTTTTTAAATATTTGAAAACCAATGTATGCAAGGATATTGCGATGTGTTATTTTTATTTTATAATAAAATGCTAGAACCTGCTCGGTCACCAGAGCTCTTCCAGTTTAGACTCATTCTTCTGTTTACATGTATACCTATTTGAATTTGAATACTGTATTTATGTATCCACAGTTTTGAATTTTATTTCTTTACTAAATTAGCTGTTGATAGTATGTTTTCATTTCTGAATATTTCAACATTTATGCACCAAAACATTTACTATTCATACATTTATCAACCTTTTTTTCTTTCTATTTTTTTTTTTTAGAAATTTCGTCTGTTTCTTTATTTGTTGTTTTCTCTTAGGATTGTTTTTTTTTTTTGTAATATCTAAAACAATATTGAAGGCGAAAAAAGAAGACCTGTCATATGCAGTTGCATATGATGTAAATTGTGTAAGTTTGAGTCAAGTGCAAGTGCTGAGAAATAGATCTGTGTACACTGCGCCATGAATATATTTCATTTCTTTTGCATATTATGCATATTTTTCTCATTTGCAGGGTTGGGGACATGATTCAAGTAAGCAAATAGAGAAATTGAGGCATGTAACTATTTCAAATGCACTGGAAATTTTGACCATACTGTAAGGGCAGTCAGTAAATCTAGAGACAGTGGCCGTAAAAACTAATGAAAAAAATGCAGGCCTGGATTTAATCATAAGAGAATGTTGGCAAGAGAATGCTTTGTTGTTTCTTTATTTTATCTAGATATAGAAGATCTTTGTGAAAAAGAAAAAAGCATGTATTATTTTTCTGAACAAAATACCATTAGTTTATGCAAGGTGCCATTTCTAAGGCTACATCTTTCTCATTAGATATACGGGAATACACATAACTAAAATAGTGTGGTCACAAATCTCCAGACTAGAAGTAGAAATGATCATGTTATTTTGTTACTTGCACACTAGCATTAGATGAGCTGAAATAGTAGAGTAGGAGATGCTACAGATGAAATTGAGAGCTGTATGCCCATTTGCAAGAGGGATATGCTCACATTGTTGTCAGCCACAGAGTAGAAATGATCCTACTGGTATATATACTAGCTCAGAATGATCAGATATGATTAAAGCAGGAGATACCATAGATGGGAACAAAAATTTTGGAGATGCATATATTTAGAGCTTTCTTTTGAAACTATGATTTGCATCCGTTTATGCAGGAAGTTGCGTGTAAAAGACCCGAGAATTCCTTTGTCTGTATCTTCTAGTTATGGTTATGGATGCTTTTTCTAATCACATTTACTTGGGAAGGGGGTATTTATAATTTTATGTACAATAGGCCTAGCTGGGACAAAATAATCAGCAGCAATGTGGGAAAGAAAAAAGAGAGGGGTTGGCAGTTTTTAATACGTGTTAACAGTTTTTTTTAAAAATTAATATTACACACAAAAAAAATTTGATTGAGCCAGCCAGATCAAATGTTTGAAGCGCACTACTGCCAAATCTAGTTTGTCTATAGCATGGGTTGCAACCCCAATGCCAGAGAATTTGTGTAGCATTGCCAGCAGTGACATGTAGCGTCCCGGAAGTGGCTTGGAATAAAATTAGTTTCAGCTTATCCACTACATTTTTATGCGTTCACATGCTTTTTTTTTTGTTGTTGTTTATTGTTTCAGTGAAAAAAGAAAAGAAAAATGTGTATAAAAATGGTTCAATGTCATTAGATGACATTGTGGGTATCTGTAAGCTTGCCTGTGAGTGTATGAGGCTGTGTAAATGTGTATTTGTCGGTAATTACAGTCACAGAAAATAAAATGTAAATCTAGCTGCTGATACAAGTGATAGTAAGAGGTCACTGGGGTGTCAAGCTTTTAGGTAAGGGGTTGCCAGTGCAAAAACGTTGGAATCCACTGGTCAATAGCATTTGGAAAGGCATGAATGTCTCATTTGTGGTGTGGGTTACTTGTCACAAGTAGAATAATTTTGAGGAGATGTCATTTGGGCACAGAGTTAATTCACCATTTCACTCCACTCGTTTTTATTTTGGGTAGTTTAGGTGTATTATTTAGTTATTTTGTGGTTTATTTTTGTTTTTATTTTGTCCCAGCAGGTTGTCATAAAGATAATGTAATCAGTTATTTTATACAGAACTGTGTTTATAGGAAACTAAAAAAAAAGCTGTTCACCTTATATAATAGTATCATTATTATATTATATATGTAATGCTATAGAGCTCTACATGCCTAGGGTCCATTGCTTCATTGTGTCTTTAACACTGGGTCTCTGTCACTGTGTACTGATTTACATGATGTTCCTTTGTAATGACTGATTTCTCTCTTTTCTATTCAAAACTGCGGCCAGCTGAAACAGCAAATAAATATAATATGCTTGACAATATCAGACCTTGATTGCAAAGTTTGATTTCTGTGCCTGTTGCAGTGTTGAAAGAAAATGTTCCGTACATTTTGTTATGTATCACCGTACAATGTATGTTGCACCATACAATGTGAGTTTCACATAATTTTTTTTTGGGGGGGGGGAGGGGGGGCTCTTTCTCTTTGTTTGTTGCTGTTGTTGTTTTCCAGTTGTATTCATTTCTTTCTTTTCTTCTCACTTTCACACTTTCTCATTCTGTCTGTCTTATGTTATCATCCATTCAGTCATGTGTCCGAGTGTCCATCGGCCCTGTTCATTCACCAGTCTTTTGCTAGATTGATTGGCCAGCTGGTCATCTTTCTAGCTGTCTGTTTCCGTATCCATCCTGTATCTGTTTATCTTCTGTCTGTCTGTCTGCTTGCCTACCTGTTAACAAGCTAACTGATACATTGATTCGTTCCATAATGCTTCTAATGATCTTGGCATTGAAATAAATGTTAATGTAACTAATATTGCCCTTCCTTCTCTATGCTGTCCACGCCACTAAGACTTTGTTTAGTGACACACACAAGTCATTCAATATTCTCTCTTTTACTCAAGTGCAGAGCCAGATCATTTAGATCTAGTTAATCTCCAATGGGATAGTGCAAAAGGGTGTGGATACATAATAAAATACTTGGTAAAAAAAGATCCCCGCCCCCACTCCCCTTAATCAAATACGTGTAACAAAAGTTAAGGTGTAGTGGTAGGGAAAAATAGTCGACTTTCAACACTGATCAGTTTCACACCCATTTATATACACCTTTGCAGGGTGTCCCAAAAATATACTCACTCTTTGACAATTAATGCATTGTTTATTGACTTAAATACAAGAATGATGGCTAAATGCACAAATATTTACAAATGTTCAATGACAGATTCTAGCAGCACTGTGACTACATTTTTTTTTTTTGGACTGTCTGTATGATACAGTACTCTTTTCTCCCTTCTTTCCCTCTCACTCTCTCCCTGTCTCATTCCTCTCCTTTTCTCTCTCTCCCTCTCTCTCTCTCTCTCTCTCTCTCTCTCTCTTTTTCTGACTCTCTAGTTCTTGACATAACAGATTTTTTCAATAGATAAAATTCACACGAAATAGAATATTACTGTTCTTCCACTTCTGTTTGTCTCTGCATCTCTTATTGGCAAGCTCAGTTCTTTGTTGCTGCTTTGTTGCTCTATCCCCACTTTTGAGCTATTTGGAGATATATATCTCATATGAAAGAGGGATAGTAAATCTACCATAGAATATAATTATCTCATCGATCGCTTGCCTAAACAGGTAGATTTTGAAAATCATTTAGTCCTATCTCTTATGTGCAAAAACAGTTGTAAAACATAAAATATCAATTTTCTGAAAATGGGAAAAATGGAGATGGGGCGACAGAGAATTGAGCTCACGTTTTGTCTCTCTGTCTTCCTGTCTCAGTCTGCTTCTCACTGATTTTCTCGCCCTCGCCGCGTCCTTTTCTCACCGAACAGGAGGCTTCGTCTAAGAAGTGGTTGTCTGTCTGTCTGTCTGCCTGTCTGGCTGGCTATCTCTCTATAGATCAGTCTGTCTGTACGTCGGTCTGTCAGTTTGTCTGTCCATCGGTCTGTCTGTCAGTCTGTGTAAGAAAAACCATTGTCACCGTTTTGACCTCTTTAACGACCTTATCTCCTCTATCATCCATGGAATATCGTCCTTAGTTCGAAGCTCCAGTATATAGTTCAGCAGAATCTGAGCTTTGACGCTATTGATGCCTTGGCCGTAGTGAGCCCCATCAAAACTAGCGGTGCCATCCGTGAGGTTAAAGGTCTCGAATACCGGCACGCGCCAGGCCTCTAGGAAGGAGCGTAGCTTGGAGTTGTAGCGGAGGATGCTCTCACGGTTTTGGGCAGGCACCCGAGGGGTCTTCAGTAAACCAGGGGCGTGGGTGGCTCCCCACAGGATCTTGGGCCAGGGAGATTTGAACAGCTGAGTCAAGAGCGGAGTTAGAAGCTGTGCGGACAAAGAGGAGGAAAATGCAAATTTGTGTTTACTCACACAACTAGCGCCTCAGTTTTAAAACGAAAGACGGTATTATGGTAGTATATCTCTAAATCAATGGTGAGTTTCAGGATCCGACATTAAAATAGCGGCATGGACTGCAAAATTGTGTGCAGTTCGTACGAGGGCTGTCTGGAGAGTAATAAGAAAATGGCCATAACTTTCAGACTAATCAATATTTTTAAAATCTATGAACGGTGTGGAACAGGAAATTTAAAACACTCTCTTGTGGCCATATATCAGCTTAAGTGTTCAAAGTATTCTGTCAGTATGTCAATATAAATATGATGGCTCCCATTGCAGATTGGTCAAACGTAGAGGTGTGGGTGGGTGGGGGGGGGGGGTGCGATTTTTGTATGCAGATAAAAAAAAACCTTACCGAAATCCGAAAAATAAAATTTTTGCCATGTATGGCAAAAAGGCTATGAGCAAAAGCCAGGTCCATCACTGGTGTACTTTGTTCAAGGTAGGACCAATCTCGCTCTAGGCGCCCAAGAACTTTAAGAGTTTAAGACACGCACAAAACGTTGCTCTTCTCATTCGAGAAGATACTGCTGAAACTTCGAGACATAGCTTCATTTTTTGAAAGTTCAAGGAACATTGTTCATGAAGTTATGTGGTTTTGGGTAATCAAAAGATTTCGACTAGGTGGGTTCCAAAACAGTGGGCAGAGGATCATAAATTTCAGTAAGTCAATGTTTCACAGAACCTTTTGGATCGGTACAGACGAAGTGGTGGTGGTGAGAATCATTTAGCTGAAATGGGAGCTGGTGGGGACTTTCAAGGAAATCGTGAAAAATTTCTCAAACATTTGATAACTGGTGATGAGACGTGGGTGCATCATGCACGGTGGGATAGTTTGCAAAGTCAACAAGACTGATAAAATTATAGCTGAAGAAAAGGCGTTATAGCTGAAGTATAGTTGACACATGCCTAGTACATGTATAACTTTATTTAAGCCGATCCCGCAAAGGGCGTTTCATAATTTTTTAACATTGTGCAATCTCAGTTCGACCCTCTGCACTACAGGGCAGCCATTTGCAACGCGGAGTCTTCGAATGCCGAGCCGCCACGCAGCAATACAAAGACAGAGGTCTCTGTTGTAAAGCGCAGTTTTCAAATGCTAGGAATACAAATAGCAACAAGTAATATGCGAAAAACTATAAAATCACAAACATCCCCAAAAAGAAGCCAGGAGTTTAAAAGAACCCGAGATAGGTCTGGGAAAAGATGGGCTTACAGAATCAAAGACTGAACAGGTTTTAGCTTTCACAGACAGGCAAAAAAGCAGCAATGGACGCATTCCTAAAATCGGATTTTTGTTTTAAAAAATTCGACTCAGGGCATTTATCTACTGTTAAAAACTATGCCCTTTACGAATATCAAAATGGTATTTAAAAAAAAAAAGTTACCGTGTCTATTCACAGGTCTTGTGACGGTGGTCATTGAATGATTGACCGGCACCTCTAACATGCAGATCCTGGCTCAGTCGGGGCTCGAAATTCAATGACAGATCAACAATATTTCGCTTTATAAGTGGAAATAGTTCACAAAATACTTTATTATAATCTCTCCCACCAATATCGGGAGCTCCAGTGCCGGAAATGGACATTGGATGACCATTGGAAACGCTGACCACACCGAAAATCAGCGACAATTTTCACCAGAACCTCTAAAATGAAGTTCCCGTTGCCTAACAGCATGATTTGCCCAAAAGCCGCTGTTTCAGAGCACAGTTGTCGACTATCTGTAACATCAAGGGTCAAGACATTTTTTTGTTATGACCAAAGAAGATATGGTGGCCATATATAAGCCTCCCAATACCATGGAACTACTCCACAACTGACTGTTAATGACAAGGGTAAGAAAGCAAAAAGGGCAGCAGCTGTCCATTATAAGGCAAAAATAAGGTATAGGAATGACGGAGAGAACTTAAGAATGTGAAACAATCATGTTTTTCGTTTGAAAGCCAGTTATAAAAGTAGTTTCTTTTGCGTATTTTCTCGTCGACAAAAATTCAAATATGTTTTTTCTCAGAATGACGTTTTCAGCACAGATGTGCCATCGATTTTCTTATTTCTATACCAATTATCATGAAATATGGCACGAATACAGAACAAAACAATAATTTTTGTCATTTTTTTTTCATCCTGTTTTGAGATTCACATTTTCGAAAACTCCTCGACCTTTTCAACGCCAATTAAAAAAAAATATCTGGAAAATAAACTAAGCAATTTATAAACAATCTGGTCTGATAAAATTTATATACAGACTTGAAAAATGTATACACAAACTTTCAAGCAAATCGGTTGGAAAATAATTGAGCCTGTTTGAGTAAGTTACACAATATCAGGAGCAAAATCCAAGATGGCGACCGTTGCTATGGTAACCAAAAGTAATTTTTAAAAGGAAATGTTTTTCTGTAAGTTGAGCATGCCAAAACCGATGGCTATAATTAACATTATCTTTCCCCTCTCCCCCCCCCCCCCAGCGGTTTCCAAAATGACCCCCAGGACCCCCCCCCCCCCTCATCAACGTATATCGTGTAGAAATCAATGAAATGTCTTGTCTTGAGCTAGGATTACCCAAGATTAATTATTGTACTTGGGTAGTAACAAACAGCCAAGATAACTACCACGTCAGGAGGCTGAAAGGCATACATAGACCGTAACCTTCGGCTAAGATAATGGACCTTACGACTCATCCTCCTTCCCCCTCCCAACCTACCCCTCTCTCACACATAAACAAAGACAGTTTGCAGGTAAGCATGCGCGTATACATAGACCTACTACAAGCAATGATATTTACTTTCAATCATACCTCATTGACCACCTTTGTATCGTTGAAATCCTCGTGGATTCCGATCCCAATGAAAAGGAGAGAGTTCGGCTTGCCCATGAGATCAGCCACTTCCTTGAGGGTAAAGTTTGCATGGGCTGTTCTGGGGTGCTCCATAAACTTCAGCCTTACCTGTGCACAAAGAGAAATAACCATGAGCTTCAATGAACTACACAAGAACGTTCAGAATCTTGAAATAGGAATAGGGGATGGGGTGACATATGTAGCCATAGGTCTAATTTAAAAATATTGACAGAAACAAAGGTCAAGCAGCAGCTTTATTTATCAGTCAACACAGAGCTCCTCTTAAACTTCAAACAAGAAGTGAACATCAAGAGTATCTTTACTCAGATTCAAATATATTAGTTAGTTTAATTTTTCAGAAAGTGTAATAATCACATCTGCAAGATGTCCGCTAAGTCATTCTAACCACACATATTATATTGGATTCTCTGAACCGAGGCAACGGCAACTTACCGCATTATTGCATTCATGGGTATCGAAATCCAAAGAATTCACGCACATCCTTAGGTGGACAAAGTTTCTGTCACAAGCCACCACTAAACCTGGAGAACGAAGATAAGTGACATATAAATTTGAATATTTAATAATCTCGGACTGCTCGATGCATCCTTCCGCCCATGACGATGATAGATGGATGAACATGCAAGAGATGTGAACTCCATCCATCCATCCATCCATCTATCCATTCATCTATCCATGCATCCATCCATCCATCCATCCATCCATCTATCCATCCATCCGTCCATCCATCCATGAGGCTTATGAAACTCAAGCTAAGGGGTGAAACTATGCGTGGACCTGGGGCTGTGTAGTTTCTCAAAGGGCCGTAGTGCTTTCCAGTGCGGAGAAGGGCCAGCAGGGAAATGTAGATGTGACGCATAAACGAGTCGCCCACCATGTAGATGGTCATGTTGTGGAGGAGCTGACAAGTGTCTTTCTCATCTTTGAAATGTGCAATCTGAGAAAATGCGAAATGTGCTGCTGGAAAAGAGTTCTAAATGTAACAAGGATAGATATGATCACAAACACTGCCATTATAGAGACAGAGAATTGGTTCATTGACAATTCTGGGGCAACAGAAAAAAAAAAAAAAACCATAACAAGTAGGAAGGGCAAATCAATGAAAAGGATGGTGGGAATAAGGTGAGGGGAAGAGAAATTCCATGAAGAATTAAGAATGACCCTAGATCATGATAAGGGAGTGCGGAGAAGGGGTGTAATGATGGTGGACTGCGTTACTGTCGTATCATCTCTTTTATCGACATTATCATCACCATCGTCAAAATCATCAAAAAAACTTTGTTTCCTTCACAAGTGAATGAATTGCCATCTTGTTCATTGCATGAACTTGTTGGAGAATGCTCTCTATGGTAAGGACAATACCACATGTGCTATGTCAAATTACTGTCTGTTTGTTTGTTGTTTGGTGTTTTTTTGTTGTTGTTTTTTTAAATGTCATTATGGTTCAGAGACAAAGGAAGAGATGGAAAGACAGCTGCCAAGAATGGAAGAGAGTAGGATTCGCTGAAACCTAGAAGACGGAGAACAGAGGAGGTTGAAGTAGGTGGTGGCCTCAGTTTCACAGAAGCCTCTATGGCATCGGCAAATATCATGAGATAGCTAAAGGTGAAGGTAAAGGTAAAATTGTACTGTTCAAGATTTAAATACTGTATTTGAATTTCACATCAATGTCTAACGACGTCTCTTGCGTCCGACGTAAAAACAGAAAATATAATTTTAAAAGGATGGCGTCATATCTACCATAAGGTCATGAATTAAAGATACGAAACACATGGCCGTAGAAATCTTGCATACCTGACAGGAGGAGTTAGATGGGACCCATGTGGCAAATTCTGCATGAATGGATTGTCTCATATCATAGCACTCAGGGCATTTGCACTCCACCTCTGATTTTGAGACACATTGATTTTCATAGCAACATGGAGAATCCCCTTTTGGGTCGCACAAGGCCCGAAACCAAAGTAGCTCGTTCATTGTTCCACCCAGTTCATCAAAGGTCACATTGCCTACAGGAGGACACAATGAAAATAAATCACACATTTAATCACCACTTATGGGCACCCCCAAAGGCTGTGTTCTTTCCCCTGCTCTCTTTACCATCTAAAAAATGATTGTACAATTTAACAGAGCAATTTTCTAATCATTAAATTTGCCAATGACACCGCCATTAACGGTTTGATTGCAACATCAGCTGATACTCAAAACATAAACATTCTGTGCTAAGTGTGGCGGCCATTTTCTTCATCTCAATATCAAGAAACAAAAGTACTTCTAACTATTACTGACTTCAGGAATAATAGAGATTTTCATTCACCTAACAAAATTAAATATGAATGTGTCAAGCGATGGGGATTTGGAAATAATAATTACCTCAAACTTGGACTGTGATCACACTTTTTTTCGTCCACTCAAAGGTGAGTAAACGTTTATATTCCATTAGAAAACTAAAATCAGTTGATATAGATAACACTTTATTTAATCAGTATATTTTACAAACCCACAAAGTATTATATTATAACTTTTTCTGTCACATCTTGGGCTGGAAATATTGAAGAACAAGACAAACAGAGAATGAATAGATGTGCTAAGACGTAAACGGAACTGTAAAGGGAAATCATTGTAGCATAGATGTTCATCAAAACTTAGCATAATTTGGCAAATGCTCTATGTTTCCACTTTATTATCACGTGAGATAACTAGAAAGAACTGGAGTTTTGTTGCATGTATAGAGCTAATCGTCAGCGGTACGTTTATTTATCAAACTGTGGTAATGTTTGGCTTATTCTTATGCTGTAAAAGATGCGTTTTACCAGCCTGTACTGTGATTATATCCTACACTTACACATGAAATACCACATCAACTTTGAATGAATTTCCTTATGATATTACGTTCGATATACGTCTATCAACCCCCTGGTCGAGGTTATCTCAAAATTCCTTTAGCAAAATTAATAAAGTTTATTCTATCTTTTCTTACCTTTCGTATACATGTTCAAAAATGCACAACTATGATACAATTTCTTCTTTTTTCTTCCCTTAAAAAGAACAAACACGAGTTTGATAGTTTGTAATTGTGTAGAGTGATTATAAGCAGAAGAAAAAAAAAATAAAAGATTAAAAATCCAGATTTCATAGCACAAACAATGGACAGTTTGTTTGAGACTTACATCTGTCTGTTTGTCAGTCTGTGCCTCTGTCAGTCTATCTCTATAATATATGTATACATGTGTCCAGGCTTATGTGTGTATGGATATAGCCTAAGTATGATTTTTGTATATGTGTGTATGTGTGTATGTACATGTGTTAAATGTATGTATGTATGTATGTATGTATGTATGTATGTATGTATGTATGTATGTATGTATGTATGTATGTACGTACGTA
>JBCAUA010336344.1:0-18943 GCA_038406235.1 Peronia verruculata | reverse complement strand
TATCTATCTATCTATCTATCTATCTATCTATCTATCTATCTATCTATCTATCTATCTGTTTGTCTGTCTGTCTGTTTCTCTCTCTCTCCCTGTCTTTATTAAGATTGCTCAATAGATCTAGGGGACTATCTGCACTTACATACCCTACTTGCTCCAAAACTTTTGGTATTATTTGTGAATGGCTGGTGAGTAAGAGTGCAACTGGATTAAATTCATGTTGCTTCATGTCTTCTACCACATCAGCCAGAAAAAAAAAAAAGATCAATGCTCAACGAAGTATGACTTTCGGTTGCTTGAAAATGTAAAGCACTTATAGAAAGCCAACTGTCGAGTACAATCAAAAGGTTTCAATATCGGGAAGCACCCAATCGCTCATAACCAATGCTAACATTCGATATAATATTATCACTGTACCGTCTTGGGTGGATCAATAGCCGGCGACAGGGCGCATAATAACTCGTCATATCGATTTTGGTGTCGTGATCGGCACTGGATCAATACGCTGATCGCGTTCGAAAGTCTCACTTGTGCGCGCCTTAGCTGCATTCACTTTTCCCATAGGGCACCGCGCATCGCCTGGCGACACACTATGCCATCATGGCGGATCACGGTAGGTTCAGGTGATAAGTTACGTCTCGGCACCTCTGTGTCTTTGTGATATGGAGTGACGAGGCTACGAAGTTTCTGTTTAAGGAGACACTGTAGAAATACATTATATTGACTTGTTTTGTGCCATAAATAAAGCCCAGGAATTCAAATATTTTGTGGATACTACAAATTCGGTAATGGGAATCGACTGTCATGCGTTGCAATCTTTACGCAACGAAGGGCAGTACTGGAGAAAATTGTTACAATCTAGATCTAGTAGATCTTGACTAGATCTAAATCTGAATATATTCCGACAATTCTAAACTGCGACAACATGTGGGTGTGTTAAAGCACAGCGTGTAGAATTGTTCAGACATTGACCTGGCAAGAGATTGGCCAGGCATATTCATTGATACTAGAGTATATCAATTACTATAGCTGCCAATGTTGAAATAGATCCAGAATCTAGATCTAGATCCAGATTTCTCAACGTGTCAGGCAAATTTAATTCCATTTGCTTTCAGGTTGATCATGTAAATGATCATTTTTAATTTCCGTATAGTGATTTGTAATTTATAGCATTAACAATTGTAATATACTAAATAGTAACCATTAGATTGTCTTTCACTTAAAGTTTAATGAATGACGAAGATGGTTATATAAACTAATTTATCAATTAACAAAACAACAATAATAACACAACAAAACAGAAATCAACCATGAAAATTAATTTGCATTACACTTTCCAGATTTGAATCACTTTTAAATAAGATGTTTCACCTTTTAAGTTTTGTGATTAAGCCAATGCAACATTTGCTGTGATCCTCAATAGATCTAAAAATTTCCAATGTTAGAAACACAATGTTCTCAGTTTGGACACCAGTTCGCAGCATGTTACAAAATGAATATCTCCACAATCAGGCCTACAGCACAGCTTTCGCACCAGGCTATCAATATTGCTATAATATTTAGATGTTTCCTTTGTCCCTTCATTTCATTCTCAGAAACTTTGTAGACTGTTGGTAGACATTAAGCAAGTAAGCATACTAGTGATACAGCTTCCTCTGTAGAGGGGATTTTGCTGTTGTTTTTAAATACACTGTTGTGACAGATTAATCAGGTATATTGGTGGGACGAATTTCAATCATCATTTATCAAACGTGTACACAGTTTACTCATGATATTTTACTAACTTCTTACACAACTTAAATCTCATGAACAATTTTCCATTCAGTTTACTGAAAGAAAATAGATCTAGTGGAAAAAAACAGGTTCCTGTATTTGCAGTAGGCTTTTCTCTTTTAGCATTCACTAAAACCAGTTTAGCCACATGATTCTAAAGAACAGGTCTGAAAACTTGACCAATTTTGCTGAAGTAAATCATGGAAGTCATACTGTCCCAAATAGAGTGAATCTCAGATTCAGTTCCATTTTCCACTTGATTGGCCTTGAGGCCCGTGATATCCCTGAAAAGTTAACAACTCATTAAAAGTTTTTAAGTTGGTTTCAAATGGATGACTTTGATTCTGGTGTAGCTTTTTTGGTTCCCTTTACATTTGCTAGCTTGGTTGGTTCCCACTAAGGGTCAGTCAAATTTCTGAAACAAATTCTCTTACTGTGCTCCCAAAGAAGTAAGATTCATATGCCTTCTGTTTCTTTTTTTCTAGACAAGACCCAATTTTATTTCTGAAAAATATAAATCAATGGAGAATGAATGAAAGGGGAAAGGAGGAGGCCTAGATATTAGGTATCATTTGATTTAATAGTGGCATGTCTTTTACATTTATCAAGCAGTGTGAATCTGAGAAGAACTTAAAGTGGGCTCCTCATCCTCCATTATATCATGGCTCACCAGCTATAATAAGCAACTTTTATATTGATTTTTGCATTTTTTTGCATGTGCTTTAAACATCAGATTACGTACTCTGTGTAGTGTATTGGAAGAATATGTTTGTGCAAATTTTGTTACTCTGTCACAATACAGGAAAAAAAAATGACTTTACATTTTGGGTGGCAAGTGCAATATCTATGAAATAATTGAATATCTTTCTCTAGGAATCAAGTGTGGAAGTTTCAAAATAGCAATATTTCTTCTAATTTCTTTGCAATGAATTTTGTTTATTTAGGGACTCAGCACCACAGCTGTATTTAGACTCACAATATACCTATTAAAGAATGTGGTTTGGACTATAACCATGCCATCCTATTGAGTGTCTGTAATCTGTCTTTGCAGATACTTAATGATCAGAGAAACAGAACCTATTGAAGCCAAGAAAGATGTAATCAATACTTGATTTTTGAAGTTGTAAATAATTACCACAAAAATGGCTGTGGCTGAGTTGAAGTCTCAGTCAAGGACTGGAGGAGGAGAGCAAAATTTAACGGTAAGTGTATCTTTGTCAGGGGATTTCAGCTTATGAGCAAAATTGTATCAGCTTATGAGCAAAATGGTATGATCATTAGAAAAAGTTAACTCATTATCAATCTTGGATCTAAATTAAGTTTTTGTTGTTTTGTTTTCTCATTTGCAGAATTGTTATTTTTATTTCCCTTATTTTTTTTTTTAGATTTCCTCAAATTTTGATTGGTTTCTGACTAACCAGCTCTTGTATAGAGGTTACTCAAAAGTCAAACATAGTATGAATAATAACAACAAATCAAAATGGTAGTGAACATACAACTGAGATGTCCATTAATTATCTTAGATATTTGAAATTGCTGTTGGTCATTGAATCAAAACAGTGTGATAGTCTGTTATGCATGAAGAATATCCACAGTATGGCTATAGCCGGTAGTTTATGTCAAAAGAAGCTCTTACTTAAAACTGGAGTTTTTGTCAAGCACTAGTTTTTCCTCATCAAAGGAAAACAAAAAAAAATTATGGAGCAAATAAAATCACCCTGAGATATCTTGATGTAGCAAGTTTTTCAGCATGACATAGTATCATAATGTTTTATGCACTTTGCATTCATGTTTGCTCTCAGGTGGCCTTGAGGATAAGGCCTATGGCAGAGGATGAAATTATTCAAGGTGCTCACCCAGCTGCTTACAAGGTTGAAAATAATGTAAGTGAATAGTTTTCATTATTTCTTTTGCAACTTTATTCATGAAACACATGAAGGTGGTCTTATTCTTGATAGATGAGAGCATCTAAGATTAGATGTGCAACTTGTAAATACCAATCACCAGGGAATACTCAGCTCACATCTAAGATAGAAAATAGTTTATTCATCAGCTTATAGAGAAAAATTGGAGCAGCAGATTTTTCTTGTCATGGAATTGATCCTCGTTTGTATGCCCATGTGTGTCTTGGGTTTTTTTGTTATTTTTCAGTCCTTCAGAACAACAGTTACAAATTTAAAAAAAAAAATAAATAAAGTGTTTCCTAATTATAAAAAGTTTTGTACAAGGAATACTTGTAGATACTGAATTATTGTGCTGCATCAATTAAGTTTTACTTTCAGTGATATTATTATTACATAAAAGCCATAACTGTGATGATCAGCATATCTACTTTCTTTCTTTTCTTTTCTTTTTGATGATAATTTGAGAAGATAAGAGAGATGAACCCAGCACAATATATCTGCTTAACATTTTTAACTGAAGAAGAATGTTCTGTCTGCTCAGCCAGGCTTACAAAACACAGGCATTTACTGCTGGGATTGTTATCACCTAGTTTAATTTTTTGCTTCATTTGCTGAATTTATTGTAAATGAAATTCCTCATCACTAATCCATAGGCCCTGCCATGAAAATAATTGCTTTGTTTGCATCTTCTGTGCGATTTTGCTTTATATGTGATCAATGACTGATACTAACATTACCGATAAAATGGCACTAAATTTCCAAACAAAACGTTTGGAATATTATCAATGTGTGACCCATGAAAGTTAAAAGGGTATGATCTTTGTCCAGATGGTGGTATTGCTGGACCCATCTGATGACCCAGATGACATCCTCAGAGCCAACAGATCAAGAGAGAAACAATATGTGTTTGACTATACATTTGATGGCAGTTGTACACAAGTAAGTTCTCACTTCATCCTGACTATAGACATATGGAATATCACAGAAAATACCACAGGCATATGTCTCCATTCTGTATGCTTCTGTATGTCGGAGTGGTGTAGGAACTGCAGCAATAAACCCCTCGACAGAATGCATGTGTTATTAAAATATGAACATTTTTAGCATCATCATTGTTTTCAAAGCGGTAATTGATGTGGACCAGGTGTATGCAATCCTGTGTTATTGCTCTTTAATGTTTGTTTATTTACCTTTCACCTATTAGTTCATCATCTTTAAGATGAATCAGAATCACGATAGAACCTATCTGTCTATAAGGCTTTAGGGCCATAGAAACTCATGCTTCACGTTACATGTTCATTCTTCACATCTAAATGTGTGAGTGGAAAAATGAACTAACGTAGTCTTATTTGCGGGGGGGGCCATACCTAGAAGTGAACATATTCACTTTTTCGAGACGTGAGTCGGGGGTCAGACTGGATATCAGAGCGTTTCGTACCCGGTAGAGCTGGGCCCGGTTGCCTGAAATTTTGTGTGGCCCTTCTTTTTTTTGGTTTTGGTTTTTGTTTACTTTTTATATGTTGTCATGTCAATGCATGCTTATCTGACAAACATACTTTGACTAGTAATTACCTGAGAGTTATGATGGGCTTTTGTTCTGCTTCGATTGGTCTCCTCCAATTTGAATGGTCTGGCTTCAGATGTTTCAGCACGAGGGACTATTATATATTGTAAGTCTTGTGCAACATCCTTGTATAATTGTGAAAGAGTTCTTCATCAGAATTGTCCACAGGGTGTTGGAATGTCCAGTGAAATTCTCCTCTGGATTCTGTGAGCAATAAATGCTCCCGGCACCATATGCTCCATCTCTTTCGCTTCCTTCTTAAAATCTTCTGGGAAACAACAAAATCAACAAATCTTCTTCGTCAGATGATTCCATCTTGAATGCACCACACAGACCTGTGTGTGAGACGTGAAAGCATGAGCCCCTATGGCCAAGTTGGCCTTGAGGCATGAAGCGTGAAGCATGAGGCGTGAGACGTGAAGCGTGAATTTCTATGGCCCTGGAGCCTAAAAGACACATAACTGTCTTTTTTGAATTGTATATTGTCTTTAGATAAGAATGTAAAACTGTTGGAATTATGCATATATACAAAATGAAATGGAAAGTATAACTATGTGATTATTAATGTCACTTCTGGGCATTTTTCTTTCAGTTTAATGTTTATGATGTTCTTTGTTCACCAACAGAAAGATGTATATGACGCCACAACAAAAGTGTTAATACCAAATGTCACAAGTGGATATAATGCTACAGTCTTTGCTTATGGACCCACAGGTACAGTGAATTTTTAATATCTTTCACTACATGTCCATTATTTCTCCTATAAGAAACAATAATGAGACAGGTTGCCATTTTGAGGCTGACCCTTGGGGTACATATGTCTCGCCCCTAGAGCAAATGAGTTGGAAGTTGTGGCAGGTGATTTTGAGTTATAATTGTTTTTTTTATCATCTTTTTTACTATTTTCTAACTGTGATACCAAAGATTTGTCTTTTTTTCAGGTTAAAAAAGGTTAAATTTTCATCTTGTGAAAACAACAAAGATTTTGGTATCTTAGTTGGAAAGTAGTCAAAAATGGCTGAAAACCAGCATGAATCTTTATCGCCCCGCATGACTTCCGATTCATTTGCACTGGTTGCAAAAAGACATATATTAGCCACTACTATACTAATGATATGTACTGACGCAATGTGTACCATATTAATCTACCATCATAATGTCAACCATAATCACTTGCAATAGAGCCTTAGACAGGAACCATATGTCTTGCATCCAGGGCAAATGAGTCGGAAGTTGTGTGGGGCGATCTTGAGTTACGGCCGTTTTTACCTCCTTTCTGACTCAGATTCCAAAATTGTTATTTTTTTCTTTAAGTTATAAAAGTTAAATTTTTGTTTTGTCAAGAGAAAAAGAGAAAGAAGTTTGGTACTGGGGTTGGAAAATAGTTAGAAATGGCTGTTGTTTGAAATCACCCAGTGTGACTTCCAACTTATTTGCCCCTGGCGCGAGACATGCCACCGGCACAGTGAGAGACCAATGGTACACAGATCAGAAGCATAACATCATCAGCTCCTCCTCTGCCTCCACTTCCCCCTCATCCCGAGATAAATAACAACAACAGTGACAGTAGCTGTCATTAGAATTCAGGAATGTTTGGTTGTCATTTTTCCACTCTGTTTCCTTCCTATTTCTCATTTATTGAATTCTTCAGTACTTTCTGTTTAACTGTTACTAAATATCATAAGTGCATCGCAGTATTTAAAGATCTCCTTTACACTGCAGTTATGATGTACCAGCGTCTTTGAGTGGAATAGTCCTATTCTTTTGACCAGTGTTCTTTCTAAACCATGTTTAGAAACAAAAAGCACCTAGATCCATTTATTGGGACTGGGCGCTATATAAATGCACTCCATTATTATTATACCAATGGACTGCACCGATTTCAGAGACGTTCAAGAAATGCACTTCTTGAGTCACTCCCTGAAGAACCTATCTAACAAAATGAAGCCGCAGACCATCCCGAGCTTTTTACACCAGGTTGGTCTGTATAACAAATTTTATCATCGTGTCATAACAAATACCTTGACAGGCATATGACAATCTCTGCGGGACGCTGCAAAACTGCTTGCATCGATCATCTAGTTTTGTCATACAATTTTTGTTAACCCAAATTTATATACACATTCTGATATCCTTTTATAACTCAAAAACATGTTGTCTGTTATTGGTGTACCCACCATGTTTGGCACAATATAACCATTATTGTGCTGATGTGCTGTTGAACCCAACACAAACAAACAAATAAGTTTTGAAAAAAGGAAAAATTTATTGCTGTATTGTGCATTTAACTCTTTCTGCCTTTTGAGTCATTCTTTTGCAAAGTACTCTGGTGGTCAAATCTCACCGTCTTTTTGGTGAAAACTTCATCAACTTTTATTCTGTAGAAAATACTGCCAAACTGTTGGTAGAGCTACCATTACTACTTAAGAAGCAATGTGATGCTCCAGTACAATGACCTTCTTTATGATAAGTTCTGTGTCATTACCAAATTCATATTCAAACGGCTACTCAACTTTCACAACACACACTGGGGGTCCCTCTGTGTGGCTTTTGGAAAACAAATTAAATAAGTGCCTTGAATTTGCTCGATTGGCTCTGTATTTCTCATAGCAAAATATTCATTAGTGCTAATTTACCTTTCTCTATGAATGCAGCCTTTGGGTTTGTACCCGGCTTAGCAAATTTAGCTACCAAGAATTGGATGGCTGTTGTCATCAAAGCACTGGATATGCTCAATTAATTTTTCCATTTGCTCAGTAAATTTTTGCAGAATACATTATGGGTAATGTTGTTACAATATAAAACCTCAAGGCTGTATTCTTTTTGCCATTCAAAGGGTTTAATGTAGGTCTGCTGCACTTGTTATGTATCTGATATTGTTTTAACTCTTTTGCTCTGACACATCGAATATTCGGTACACAACTTTCATCACACCTCTGAGGGCCATAAATTTGGCTCGACATGCTGACCACTCATTTGTGCACAGGGAAATATGGATGGAATGTCTTTAAATTTCATTAACATAATGAAGAGTCAAGTCATCAAGCTGAAAACTTGTTTCACTGAAATCTGACCAAAGTCTCTACCATATACTCGGGGCAGTGGAAGAAAAGAGTTAAATAACACAAGAAAGCAAGAAGTCAATGTTAGAGACCTGCAGTAATTATGTCATGACCTGTGTCTGACCTTGTTTGACTGTCAACATAAAAGGCAGTGGTCTAGATCATTACTTCCAGTCTGTTTTTCTTTTGTCCAGCTGATTTCTGATCCAGAGCGATCCCTGTTATATCACTGCTAGACAGATTTCATATGTTTAGCGTAACAGCCATAGGCTAATCCTAGCTGAGACAGGCCGGTGTTTCTGGTCAGTGTGCTGGTCAGTACGTCAGCAGGCCAGAGGCGCAGTGGCTTAAGTTAAACTTTGGCCTAGTGCCATGGCTGATCACACTGCCTATTGTCCGAGCTGTTTGTCTTAGGAAGTCAGTGACACTCCCTGCAGTCAGATTTGCAAGGTCTGAAGGACTGCAGCCGCAGGAGTTTCGTAATTTGTTTTGATCGCCTACACGGAGTATATTGGGTTGATTCTGCATTTTTTCTCCCAAAGTCCGGAACAAATGTGCCCATAGCTCACGTTCTGTAATACTATCGGGTCATTTAATGCCACATCAAAGCCGAAATGCCTGACCTGTTTTCTGGGGCGATTTTTAATGTACAGATCACGTGAAAACGTGTTTGTGTTCTGTTTACGCCTTTTACCTGCGAGCGCCTGTGTCCATATGAAAACATGAGAGACGAAGCTTTTGCTCTCCCTGTCACCCAGATAAAATTTGGAAGATTTTAGTATGCACATCGTGAACTGTAGGAGGAGTGTAATGCTTGAAATACACGAGCAAATTATTGGGGCATTAGACAAACCTTTGGCACTGGACAGTTGTGGAATTGATATCATCCATTACTTCAGTAGCCAACGTGATAGAGATAGATCGCCTGATTATATTGTTACACAATACATATATGCCCCGGCGGGGGCCTGGGGTTTATAAGTAGGTTCTCTGCTTCCACCTGCAGGCGGTGTAAGCCGCCATCGATGGGATGTCTCCCATGGAGTGCACATCTTCAACGTTCTCTCTCTCTCTTCTTCTCTCCCTGCTTCTGTCCACTGTCCCGCTGTCTTCCCTCTCTTCTTCTTGACGTGTAAAGTATCTTACCGTGTTTGACACAATATAGCCGTAATCTTACTGATGTGTCGTTAGACCCCAACACAACACACGCAATATATATCGACACATCAAAAAGTGAAGCTCCATATTATTTATATCGGCTAATGTGTGTGTGTGGTGGGGGGGGGGGCGGTTAATGATTGGATTCAAGGATGTAAAGAGGGAAACTTGAAGTCTGTATGAGTTTGTATGTCAACAACACATAAATTATGAGAATATAAGTAATGGCCCCCGGTGCTGGCTGCCCCGTTCCAAAACCTCACGAATCACCACGGTTTTGTTCATTATAATCAGACCAGAGGGGGGCAAATGGCCAACTAGGAAGGTGTAGATGCACTCCAGCAGGATAAAACAATAAAGACTGCAGTTGGAAAGCAGTATTTTTCATCCACTGTCTTTAGCATATCAAACTTTACAGAACGTCGACAAGGTGATGTGAGTGCGAATACAGGTCGTAATTCAAGTTCACAAGTCCTGAACGATTTATTTTTGTTTTACGACCATTAATTTTGTAGTCTTCTGAGAAAACGTGAAACCAAATCAAAAGATTGAAAAACTTGTGCTGCAAAACAAAATGACAGAGTGTGCAAGGAGCAAATTTATGTGGTCTGATAGATCAAAGACAAGTTGCCTGTCGTCCATATTACTCAGAAGGATAGCCGTAAATGATTGTCCCATTGTCATTTGCTGTTTTGAAAGACAGCAACGAAGACGTACCGTGGAACAAATACCAGTTAGATCAGCCATATTCAAATCACAGGAGCTCTACCTTTATTGTATTCTCTGTTTTCTTAAACAACACTCCTTAATCTCAGATAATGATATTATGTCCGGCGCGGGTACGACAAATCTTGATGAACACTAGATAAACAGAGCACATTGTCTATAATTCAACCAAGCTTTGTGGATCCAGAAAAAAAAAGTATTGATCTTTTAAAAACCACGGTCGTCAGTATTGTGAGGCTAACTTAGCCTCTGTAGAATTGGTAATGAATTAATTGTCGTACTGATATTGATCTCTGTGTCATGGCTGGTATTATAAAGTAATAAAATACAAAATAGCTTTGATAATATCACAGACTACGTTAGTTCCGTTCGGCTTGAGTCAGATAATGAGCTCGACGGATCTATGTCTTGATCTGCACCCGCCCTGGGAAATGGGCCGTGAAATAAATTGTCTTAACAGACAAATTAAATCAGCGTTATCAAACTTTCACTATCAGCGCCACCAGGCGGAGATTTTCCCAGCCTATTGTTCTGCCTCGCAGCTGATCTCGCCGATTACTGACATGGGAATCAGGTTCAGATTTGTGTGTGTGTGTGTGTTTTGCTTTGTTTTGTTTACCTCCATTCTTTTTTCTTTTGGTCAGTAATGACACTTCAGGTACGCCATGCATTCTCACACCCTCCTCTCTCCTCCCTGCCCTTTTTTTTTCTGAACAAACATAGACACCATAGACAGAAAATAACAGCAGAAAACACACACACACACACACACACATACACACACGCGCGCGCGCGCGCAAGACACCGTAACATTCATGTGTGTGAGAATGCAGGAAAGCCCGTGTTGAGACAGTGAGCGATTGATTGTTGAACATGAATTGCCATGAATTTATAACCTTTTATCTCTGCACAAATTACACCCATTCCACCATTACCACAATAAAACAGACTGTATGACATCAGAGGCGGTGAACTAAAAATCCACAGCTCTGTTGTAGTTGCAGGAATAGCTGAATTGTTAAAGTTATAGCTGTTCAGCTCAGCGTTCCTCTGCCGCCTCAAGACAAATGCTTATGGCTATTCCTATAAAGAATTAGTAACAATTAGGTTATTAATCTTTAGCAAATAAAAGGACGGCAACAATACTACCGACAACATTGAATCATAATCATTTGTTGTTGTTGTTGTTGTTGTTGTTGTGACTGTGGTTATATCGGAATCGTTGTCATATGAATAACAGAAAGGCAGAGGAGAGATTTAGTCAAGAGGGAAAAAATGGTGGTGAAGCAGAAGGCCGCTGTTCACACTTAAAAATTCTAAATATTATTATTCTTTATCAGATAAGTGTCTTAACTTGTTTGCTTTGTGCTTACTTTAATCTGTGAAAGATGGCATGTTAAGCCGTGTGCTCAGTCTCATTGTACCTGTCAAGTTTACTTGTTTCGCTTGTCAGAAAGTTTGATGAGGATTTGTGCCAGTTATTTTAATATTATTCACATAACAAGATACTTAAGAATCACGAGCAGCCGGATGACGGGGTCAGGGAAAGTGGGCTTTGCTAAAGTACAAGAGACCACCCTCTCCCACGTCATCTGAAGGTGTCAGTAATCTAGCACTGCACGAGTGGACGGTCCCGGGCCTCTCGCCAGGGCCTCGTCTTTGTTTTTCTGCTCAATGACCGCAGATTTCATTTGAGGTGAAGGTGCCCCGCTAGACCCTGTATAATTGATCACCTTACCATGTTACAGGTGAAGAAGGAGAGGGGCGGGATGGTCTTGTATTATTCATATTGTGCCTATGTTTACGACTTGTTCTTTTCTTTCCGCCCACCTGTATTTTAAAGAACACCCCGACCGAGAAAGAATGGAAGAGATTGGAATGTGAAATTACTTACTGATCTCTCATAGTCTACAGCTGTATATTTTTTCTAACTGTTTTATACAGAAAATTAGGACTAATCTTCATAATTGGCAGAGTGGTTGGTTTGTAGCACCGACACCAGATGTTGTGCAGTAAATGTAGGGGGCTAAACTTTACAATGGAATTACCAAACTCACAATAGTAAATTCGGCTGAGAAGACTTGAAAGTAATGGAAGGGATAAAATCCCCCACACGCATGTCTCATTGTTCCTTTGGCTGGCATGTTGAATAGAAAGACCAAGCATTCGGATATCCAGCTTTGTAAGACTGTAGTCCAGATTTGCCGTGGCTCAAGGCCACTGTCGAATAACTAAAGATCGATGAGCAAGTGTTACATGTGTATTAACATTTTATTTAGGGCAATAAATAAACTGAAGATATTCTATACATCAAAATGTCAGCAGTGTTGATCCTTGTAAATCTGAATTCATTGCACATGCATGTGATATTTGCAGCTAGTCTGACAAGGCTGTGACATGAGTTACATAATGCAAATAGCCGCAACAAGAAGAAGAAGATTGTTGGGCACAATAGTAGTTTCTCCAGTTTGTTACTGCAGAAATAATACATCATTATTCTAAATAAAAATATCTTGATTGACACAGTGTAAATCTATATGACTGTTACCATTGTCTTGGTTCAAGCAACGCGCTGGAAATTTAGTAATTTGGAGAACAGTTTAGTAACTATTTTAGTATTCTATTAAATTAGGAAGAACATATTTTAATTTGCCTAAAATCTACACGCTTTTACTACTGACGTGTCTCAAATAGGGTGATCCAGGCTCGGCATATCTTCTGGCGCCAGTAATATAACTGATTGCGACCAAACACGGACTGAATCGGACATAACAAAAAAACGGGGGATAATCAACAACTGCGCGGGTTATATTCTTTAGAAGTCGATTATATTAGCCGAGTATGACTTTCAGAATATTCGTCACATAACAATTATGTTGATGTTGGGTGAGATAACTCAGCTTTTGATGTTCCTCTCTCAAACCCCAGCCTTTTCCTAGACTGTCATTATGTCGAGGAGGCGTAGTTGCAGACACAAATCGGGATAAGGGAAGGCGAAAGACTGTCTGTAGCTTATAGCGACAGCTATTAATGGAGGTTGGTCCATAAGAAATGCGGCTTACGAAACGGAAAAGAGGATTCGTAAACTTATTAATATAGAAATTGGCTCTTTTGTTATGTCCTAAGAGGGTGAATAATATTTTGAGTAGAATTCAGTACCATTTTAGTACCTGATATTATCTCATTCTTTCCTTCGGCAAAAATCAGGTATCTCGAGGTCGCTCATATTATGATCAAGGGATCATTGGTCTGACGTGGGCTTGTGTGAATGGTGTTTCTGAACAGGCCTGCTCATCATTCGTCAAGAGTTGTCTGACATGCTCGGGGCATCTGCACAAATCAACGTCAGTCCTTCGGTCATGTGACCCACCTCGAAATACCTCATTGCTGTAAAAAAATAATGTCTGTCTTGGATGACAAATCTAGTATATTTGCAACATTACGTTGCTGCTAGAGATGGCATCGCCTTAGCGTTCAATCCCCGGTCATTGTAAATTCTCTGGCAATGTGCTAAAGGCTTTCAAGTGTAGCAAAGTATGGCTCTCAATGCCCCTGAATTGCTGCAACCGCCATCATCAAACAGGTTCAAGGATTGTTAACGCTATGGTGAACCGTGACAAGCTCATCAACTATTGAACATCCTGAGTTCGCATAAATCACCATTAAAAGACATAAATGGTTTCTCATGCCTCTCTCGAGACCAGAAACGAGTCTTTTGTGTAGGCGGGGAAAAAAAAAAAAAAGCGAAGGGCTTTCACACCTCTAGAGTTGTCACTTTAACAGCTAATGAGCATTTTAGGCTCCGTTCGAAAGATATTGACAGCATACTTGAGTGACAATCTTATTTTATTTTATTTTATCTGTTGTGGTTGTTGTTGTTTTCTAAGGCAGGCAAAGTCTAGCAATGGAGCCGAACTTCTGAAAAGGGCGCATTCATTTCTGTATTATCGTGTCACTCTAAGCTCTCCATATCGATCGAAGAACGTTGAATTACACACGTTCCAGTGAAATGCATGTGTGCTTTCTTATCATACCCAAATCCAGGAGTACAACCAATGTTAGGGCTGAAAGACAATAAGGAACATATTTATTGCCCTGTATGATACATGAACCATTCTCTCAGCAGCGCAAGGTAGCCAAATCTAGCTAGTTTGTTTCCTTATCTATCTCTAATAGATGTCCGGAGATAGTTCAAGTTTTTAACCAATTCTCTCCACACTGTTAGTAGGTTCAAATAGTAGGCATATCGGTTTAGGCATTCCACGTTCAAGTACACTAACAATCAAACTGTTCGTATATTGTTCTTGACGTATTGATTTAAGCTGTCAGTTTTTCGGGGACTACAGTCAGGATAAAGTAAGAACAACAACAATCGTGAAACAGAAACACAAAAGAGCAGTTAATAAGACAATTGCAGAAACGAAACAATAAAAAGCCACGATGGGTTCCTGTGTCTCTTTAAGGTTACACGTAAATATTGTGCAGTTTAACAAGATGTGAAATTAACCTACGAGTTATAGATTTCATTTAGCAAGGGCAAACGAATGGCGCCACATTAAAACACACGTTTTGAATAGCTCTAGTAACTGCTAGTCCCAGCATGGCAGGGCCGATTCTCTTCAATCGGATCTCTGCCCATTATATTTCTTACTGTTGTGAACGAGTCTTTGTCAAGGGTGCCCACGCACTTTTTGGGGCTTGGGAGTTATTTTTAATATACCCGAGTCAAAAATGATCTACTAGCTATACAGATTCTAAACATTATTATCTGTTTCTGTACATACGAGTTTACTTTACCGGTATATTTACAATACATTTTGTTAAACGGTCCATAACAGCATGATCACGATAATCCTGAATTGGCCCAGTAGAATTCTTTGCATTAAAAAAAAATAATTACCTTACTTTGATAACTATTTGTTTTTAGTTATGCGAGGTACCCAGGCTACTTGCGCGATCCTTGGTCGTTCTATCGCGGTCAACGTATTGGGACCACTGGTTTACGTCATACTTACAGAACCTCATGTAGATAAGAAGACGGGGACGGCATTTTGTTATCTGGTTGTCACGTGGGCACACTTGATATTCCACCCGTCCATTCATGTCTTGTGAAGTATCTGTATTGATTTTTTATTATTTTTTATAGCCTTTCTTCAGCTTTAACGCTTTGTAAGGCAAAGGGAAGTCTCTTGAACAGAGATAATTTGTATAGATGAAACCGGGAGTCTCACTGCACTGAAATGCCCTGTTATCATTCTTATCATGATTGTACTATGAATAAAAGAAAATTACGCTGTATGAAAGAATTAATTACTACAACTAAGGAAATAAGCAAGAAAGCACAGAGCTAGTTGTTGTATCGATGGCATGGGATCTGTGACAAGTAGAGATTTCCATCTAAGATTACACAGACCGGATATTAAAGTATATGCAAGGACCAGCCGGAGGCCAGGAAATTAAGCCATAAATACCTATAGAAGATTAGCAATCTTATTGGGTTATTGATACAAATCTTGTTTACTACATACCTTTAATGGCTTGCTTTTGTTTTCCTCACTTGTAAATAATGTTTTGATCGTGGTAGCTATTGATAAGAATGAGGTTTAGGTAACAGATCGATATGGGGCAGATATAATCAATACTAGAAAGGAAGAAAGCCGTGACGAAGCCGATGTGGTTCCGTCCGTTCTGTTACATATGGGGTATGTAGCATTGAAGACTGCTTAAATTTTGCAGGGGCTTTTGGCAGGAATTTCCTCGCGTAATTCTTTCAACATAAATGTGACTCTGTAGTGCTCCGTCCCTACCACCACCGAATGAGCTTACCTTTTCTTTGTGTTTACCTGTCTAGCACTGTAATGTATGTCCTTGTTAAATAACTGGTGCATTCCTGTCAAACATGGGGATTTTGTATTTTTAAAAATGTCGTTTCTTACCAACCAGTGTACAAAGGTAGCTCAGATCTCAGGACTCAGGACTCTTGGTGGTTCCTAGATATAACGTTAAGAAGTTTGGAGATGGATCATTCAGTTTTTTCGGCCCCCGTCTTTGGAACTCACTACCCCAAACCATGAGATCTGCTAGCAGTGAAGCGAGTTTTAAAAAACAACTGAAAACCTACCTGCTTGAAAAATAACTTGGATCATAATGAAGTGTGTGTGTGTGTGTGTGTGAGTGTGTTTGTGTGTGTGTATATGTGTGTGTATGTGTGTGCGTGCACGTGTGCGTATGGAGGTAGTTAATAATGATGCATTACGTGTTGTTAATGAATGTGTTATTGTAAAGCGCCGTGGGGCTTTGCAAAGGCGCTTAATAAATGTACTATATAATTATTATTATATTAATTTGTCTGTTTGTTTGTTTGTTTGTTTTAGATATTTTACTTTATTTTTTATTTTTATTTTCCAAAAGAAATAGTGGCATCTCAGTCAAATCTCAGTCAAATTATTTCTGTGTCCTCTGTCTCTTGTCGAACCAGAGCGAACTGCGCTTAGGTATCGTATTTTCGTGATAGTCACCAGAAGATCCAGGTCAGTACCTGTCCTGTGCTATCTCTTGGTTGATTCCAGGTGTCTTTCTAAAGACCTGACCTCTTCGGTCCATACAAGGAACAGTGCCCATGGTCTGCTATCTCTGCAGGGATTGAAAGCGTTTAAGTGTAGCCTTGACCGCTTCAGTGGTCCTTCTTTGTCATTTCAGCATACCAGATAGTCAAGGTTTCCGGTTTACATGCTACTCCTTTGTGATTGTTGGATTGTGGATTCACGATCCATTAGCCAGACATGCTGGATTTCTTCTTCTTCTTCTTTATCAAATTGTTATGATATATTACAGTCTTTCAATCCTAAGTAAGTAGGATTATCGGGCTTTAAAACGTGTGGTCAGCTTGTAGAGAATTTTTATGGGTACCAGTTGGGAATTTGGAAATTTTGCCAAGACAGCTGCGTCTTCGCCTACTCTTCCTCCGATTTTGGTGCACAGATCTTGTTGGAAATAATTTGGCCGTTATCCGAGAAGGCTAAGCGTCAGGATTCCCTGCCCTAGAAGTCAGAGGGTCGTTAAGTCATTGAGAAAAAAAAAAACAAAACACGAAAAACCGGCAAGTTCTAATCTTTCCCATTCCCCTGTAGGGTTAGAACCCGTAGCATTTCGCAGAGAGGCAGACGCCGAACCCTTCGGCCACAGTCTCCTTTTTCTGGAATGCCAAGGTTCTGCCAGCATTTATATCCTGTCCTCTTGTCTCAATGGGTGCCACTGTGTATCCTGCCCATTTATTGGTCCTTTATAATTCATAATGGCAACTTTAATGGGCAGCTAACAGTCTCTTTCAGTTGCTGTGAATCCGTCACTTGGCTTTTGTTGTCATTTATCTTGCAGACATTGGCCATGTAGCAATCAATACACCTCTTTCCATTCTGCATAAGCCAGTTCATTCCAGTGCCAGACATGATTTCACATAGAGAATAATCTCTCTCTCTCTCTCCTCCCTCCCCCCCCCCTCTCTCTCTCTCTCTCTCTTTGAATCGTCAGCTGAATACAGCTGCTGTCTCATTATTTCAAATTCTTCAGTCAGTTGGAAAATCGTATTGTTTCCCCCGCGGGGGCCTGGGGCATATAAGTAGGCTCTCTGTTCCCACCTGCAGGCGGTGTAAGCCCGCCATCAGTGGGGTGTCTTCCATGGAGTGCCACCCTCGACATTCCATGGGAGACATCTCTTCTCTCTCTTTGCTCCTGTCTTCTGTCCCGCTCTCTTTCCTTTTCTCTTTCTTGACGTGTAAACGTATTTTACCTTGTTTGACACAATATAGCCGTAATTGTTCTGATGTGTCATTAAACCCCAACACAACAACAAAGAACCACACAGAGGGAAAACAGCAGAGACATGAAGGAATAAGAAAAGAACGCTGTAGGAGATAGACAAACAGGCCAACAGGCAGGAGGCACAATAATAAGTGTACTGTTGAGAGATAATGATGGAGTAAACCAGCTCTGTCTCCTGATTCCATCAGGAAAGCCAGTTAGCTTTTCACATTACTGAAATAATTATGGTAATCAAGACATCTGAATGAGCAATGTTGTTACACTGCTGAGCTGGACGAGATAGAATAAAGACACTGTATGGAAGAAAGATCATGAACTAGTCTATCCTTCTTTAAATTGTCATTGTTATTTCAGACTTCGGATTTTTACCTAGAATACATGTAGGAAAGCAAGATAATAAAGGGTAGGTAAGAAAAGAAACAGCCAAGTAGATATCCTTTTCTTAAATAAACGAATCACCCAGCTGAATCTGTATTTCTCCAAGGAAATGTTACTTTAATTTCAGACTTCCGGTTTTTACCTAGACTACATTCGGGAAAACCAAAGAATGAGGACGGGGTAAAGTATGAAGAAAGGAAAGATCTGTAGTGAATGTTTGTTTCTATGAATATCATTCTAACTATAGTCTTCAGATTGTCACCCAACATACATTCCTAAAGAAGTGAGCGTTAGTTAAGCGTGGGAAACTAAATCAGGACGTAAGAGAAAAATCATATCTACCATCAGCCATACCATTAGCAAGCTCATGCAGTTCTTCTTAAACTGCCTTGTTCAGAATGATGTTATTCGGGATATTTTGTATGTGTGTGTGCGTGTGCGTGCGTGCGTGCGTGCGTGTGTGCGTGTGTGCATGCGTGTATGTGTGTGTTTGTGTGTGTGTGTGTGTGCGTGCGTGCGTGTGTGTGTGTGTGTGTGTGTGTGTGTGTGTGTGTGTGTGT